>JAODAL010054604.1:0-24516 GCA_025379985.1 Phyllomedusa bahiana
TGAAAGACCCTTTTTCCCGGGACTTTTTAAATGGGGGGGGTCAAACAGGTTTTTGGGGGCCCTGCTGGTTTGGGCCCCGGAAAAAGGGATAGTCAATTCCCATTCAAATTAAAAAGGTGGTTGAAAGACTCCTTTTTCCGGGGACTTTTTAAAAGGGGGGGGTCTGCAGGTTTGGGGGGGTCATGCTGTGGCCCAGGACAGGGAAAAGTCAAAAGTCCCCTTTTAAACTAAAATGGTGGTTGAAAACTCCTTTTTTCCGGCAAATTTTTAAATTGGGGGGTCATGCAGGTTTGGGGGCCCTGCTTTTGGCCCAGGACAGGGGGAGTCTTTTCCAGTTAAAAATAAAATTGGGGGTTGAAAAGACCCCCTTTTTCCCCGGGAACTTTTTTTAAGGGGGGGTCATGGGGAGGGTTTTTTTGGGTCATGCTGTGACCCATGACAGGTATAGTCAATGTCCAGTGGGAAACTAAAAAAGGTGGTTGAAAGACTCCTTTTTCCCACTTTTTTTAAATTTTGGGGGGTCATGCAGGTTTTTTGGGTCATGCTGTGGGCCCCGGACAGGGATTTTGTCAATTTCCCGTGAAACTAAAATGGTGGTTGAAAACTCATTTTTCCGGCACTTTTTAAAAAGGGGGGTCATCATTTTTGGGGTCATTTTGCTTCCAGGGCAAAGGGTATTTAATGTCCAATTTTTAAGTAACATGATAGTTTCAAATCATACTGCCTTTTGTCACTTTTTAAATTTTTGGGGTGATTTCAGGTTTAAAGGGGCGCTGTGGTACAAAAGGGGTAGTAAATGGTCTGTGACTTTTTTCTTGACTTTTAAAAAACCAAAATTGTTTTCCTAAGATGTAGCACTTTTCCATTTACGTTGTTGGGGTTTTAATTTCCCGCTTCTCCAACCTTGTTTTGGGGGTAATAATAGTGTTTTTTTGCTCTTCCCATAACTTTAAAGGTCATCGCGCATAAAACAAGCCCCACTTTTCGAAAAACCCTTTTTCGAAAGCGGCCGACCCATGACTATCCCATCGATCCCCGATAGCCCAACCCAATCCGCTCAACACTAAACATGACCCTTTAAAACCATTACAATGCAAAAATTCTAAAGATAAAGGATAAATGGAATACGGGTTGTCATAAACCTTCTGTCTTTTACGTCCCCCTCACAGCAAAACCCCCAAAAAGAACTGTTGGGAAAAAGAAATAAAAAATTTGCATAAAAAAATGAAACATTTAAAAAAAAAATTTTCAAAAAGGGCCATTTCGTTTTTAAGAAGGGAAATTAAAGTAGACCAGCCAAAAAAATCGGGAAACCCCGGGAATTGGGGGGCCCAAAAACAACATCAGGAACCATGCCCCGGGCCCTCTTTAAAAAAGTCAAACGATCCACATTATCTGTGGAAAAGCCGGGTGTGGTTTTTTCCCGTTAAAAGACTCCCCAGCTGGCTGGGAAAGGCCGCTTTGATATGATGCTGGGTGCGGGCAGGCCCAAAACCTCTATGGCGTGGGGTTTGCAGCTCGGGGCCAAACCCCCATTTTGGATCCCAAAGTCTATTGGGGCGGGGAACCCCATACAAAAACATCGGTGTTTAGAAAAGCAGATGTCTTCACCAATGATCTTAACCTGGCTCCCGTTTTGTTGCATTTGGCCCTGCATTGCATCTTGGTGATGGGGAAAATAAAGATTGCCAGAGGTCACCCATTAGGCTTCTGCCACAACAGATGTCTTCAGTTGATCAATCAGCTAGGTCTCCCATTTCCTTCATTTACTCTCTAATTTGTGGTGGGTGGAAGGAAAGTGGCTGAGTATTGTTATTGTACCGGGGATCCCTGAGGGTTTGCCACCCCATTAACTGTTTGTTCATATTATGATGGCCTTTGAATGCGAGGATCATGTTGGAGGAATGGAGCCAAAAAAATCCATGCACTCCTGAGAGAGATGGCTCCTTGATTACCCAATCCCTCTGGGGTCGAGCGGTGCACTAGCAAACTGATCTTGTCCTCATGTTTTCCTCCTCCGCCTCAAATGTTCGCGCCAACCTCCTTTCCAAGGCAGTGACATTGGTAAAGCGTGTCTAAGGAATACCTCCTCTTCCTCCTCCTCCTCCTCCGCTGCCTCCGTCCACAGCTTCAAACACAGCCCTGACTTGCCTGAGATGGATGCACCCCTTGAGAGCTGGTCTTGCGACGACCTTTTTGCACCTAGCCCTGACCCTAACCACTTCCCCCCCCCTAATGAAGACCGATGAAATTGTTAAACTGTCGGTTGTCGTGCCTTGGTGGATTTGAACGGATTTGAAAGTGCTCCCAAGTCCTCATCTGGTCCGTCTCCTCCTCCGTCGCTGGCGGTACCATGTGTTTCAGAGTGTCCCAATGATCGTTGCCATAACTAAGAACACCAGCAATGGCTCATGCTGACAAGGAACATTGCCCACGTGAACACATTTTGTGGCTTCCCTTCAAAACTGCAAGGATGATTCAATCTTCTTTCACCTGCCTCCACTCTCGTGGTCTCAACACCCCGAGGTCCCGCACCGCTTGCATGTTCAGGCCATGTGTCACTTCGACGTGCGAGTGGCATTCGCGCTGCTGCCACAATCGCTGGAGCAATGTGGAGGTTGGAAATTCCAGCGTGTTTTGCGGCCCTTACGTCAACAATGACACTGTTGACGGGGAGGCCGAGCTGTACGCTGCAACGCAGGGCCAGGCGGGATGAATCAGTGTTCTAACGGCGAAATTGCGAACTTATGACCTTCGATCCTTCCACAGCAGTGCAGTCACATGACCCCACCAGGTAGCCTTTAGAAATATCTGACGTACAAGAGTTCATGACATGTGCCAGGTCAAGGGATGTTCTCCAGCCTACCGAGTCTAATGGCGGGCCAGTAATTTCCGTCCGATATCGCACAGCCACCTTGCCCTGGGCACAAGGTTCTTGTCACCCAAGCCAGCGCTCAGGTCTCATTGCGTAGAGCCGTCCACAGCCCTGACCCTGTGTGTGACGTCTCCAAGACAGATTAATTTCAACACTGGCTGGGTTTCGTCTTAGGCACGTGATCCACCAGAGGACCTTGGTGGAAAGAAACCAGCACCATCCCTGCGGTTTTGAAGAGCGTGCGCCGAGCCTGAAGAGGAGACACCCTCACCCCCAGGTTAGTACATCCACCCCCAGCTCACCAGTGAGCTGTACAGAGAAATATCGGCCTTGGCCGTGCTTACTGAGTCCATTGTCGGTGGTCAGATGGACTTTTTCTGCCACAGATGCAGACAACGCGCTTTGAAATTTTTAGTATGACAACGTGGAGCTGTCCAGGGCAGGGACGGCCTTTTTCTGGCAAAGAAATGCCACACGGGTGCATCTTGTAATTGGGGGCTGGCAAGGGCCAATGATGTGGCGGAACTCCATCTGTGTCCACCCAGACGGAAAGGCAACTATTCCAATGCCAAAAGCCTGGCAATGCCGACATACAGATGCATTTGGCTTTGGGATGGTTTGGGTAAAAGTGTGTTCTTCTGCTCCCAAACCTGGAACTGGCCGCTAGACAGCCGCTGTTACGGCATGCAGGTCATCAAACTGAGGCGGGAGGAGAGAAGTGGGTAGGATGGGTCCCTCTGGTTGGTGCTGTTGTACTCGGTCAGACGGGAGATGCAGAAGCGTAAGCTGAACCCTGATCATGACTCTGAGAAGACATGGGCAGGCTGAGGAACGCTTGGTGGTGGCGGAGGAGGAGGAGCGGAGACATGAGGGTGTGACAGTGGTTGGAGGCCCGGTACTTCTGTCTGCGCCGATTTTTTGTTCCAAGTTTTCTTGTCCTACCATTTCAACTCCATGCATTCGCAGCATGTGACTAGACAGTGTTGGTGGTGGTTAACCACCTAAGGTTCTTGCCTCTACAAATGCGTTACGGCAAAAGGCTGCATATGACATTAGCTGGGTGAATCAGAGGCTTGCTCGCAAAGAATGCCCAGGCTTGAGAGGTCCTGGATCTTTTTTGATGGCGATAAGCGAGAGCTCGTGGTTTTGCGCTGACTGGCTGGGCGGAATCATATCAGCGGACTTCGCTATCACTTTGCGACCGCCCTCTCGCTCTTATTGAGGCTGAACCCAATCTGAACACTACCCGCATCGTCTTCCTCACCTTCGTCCAGTGAATTTTTTTTTTGGAAGCCTCTCGCAAGCAAATACTGCTGAAAAGACCACTTTGGGATTCGCAATGTCGTCAATCATCATGCAACACCGGTGACTTCTTTCGTTCACAGACATTCTGCATCCAGGAGCTGCGGGCTACAAGCAGAGGGACTAAAAGGCGTTGCTAACCGCCCGGGATTTTTGCCGATTGACCGGCTTCCTTCTCCTCCACTGATGGCATCAGTAACTATTTGGCGTCAGAGCAGAGAAAATCATCCTCTTTGGCCTCTTGATCTTTTTAACATGCCTTTCTGACCCTCAAGCCGCCAGAATTTTGTCATGCAAAGAGGTCTTCAGAAAATGGATTACCACATTGTGGGTACACGATTTTGACATTGGCGCTTCATGTTGGACGGATGCTGGACATGCTGATGACGACATATGTGCTGTGGACTGGGAGGACCGAGGAGGTAAGACTGTGCTGGATGCAGGTTGTATTGACCACTTAATGACAGATTAGGCGACGCTGTTTCGTTACTGAGATTCACAGGCCCTGACCCAGCGATGACAGGCTGACGGTTTCTGCAACTGACGATTCCGCTTGGCATGCGTGTTGTCGCCAGCAGCTGTATGGAGCACCTTCTCTCTTAGTCCTCTACCTCCATGTCCTGACCCACCTTCTTTGCTTCGCTACCATCCTAATTTGCTCCAATGTTCATGAAATAAACAATTTTTTGAGAAGGTATGGAAGAGTTTTGGAAAGTCCTCTTATTAAAAGACGGCAAATCACAGCTATTCCAAATTCCCTCAAATCAAACAAAATTGCTGGATTAGAAAATTTAACGTGCAAAGTAGATCTATCAACAAATCATTGACTGACCAAAAGTGAAAAAAACACCTGTCTTAAATGGTATACTGATATTGAATAAGGTATTTTTGCACCTTTTCAATACACCTGTTGTGACTTCAAAATTGCTGGATTCAAATTTAACTGTAAAGTAGATCTATCAAGCAAAGCTGGCCTTGCGCCAAAGTGAAAAAACATGTATCTGAAAGGATATTCGGATAATAAAATGGAATTTTTGGCACCTATTAATTTCACCTGGTGACGACAAAATTTCTGTAGTCACATTTAAAGTGCAAGGTGCCTCAATGAACAAAGGCTGTGTAGTGCGCCGAAGTGAGAAAACAAGTATCTGAAATGTTATGTCGGGATAATAAAATGTATTTTTAGGCACCTATCAATTCACCTATGGATAATTACACAATTGCTGGATGTCAAATTTAACTGCAAATGTGGCTCTATCAAGAGAATTTGGACAGGGCAAAAGTCAAAAAACTACGTATCTGTAAATGGTATTCGGATAATAAAAGGTATTTTTTGGCACCTTTCAATTCACCTTTGGTAACTACAAAATTGCTGTATTTCACATTTTATTGCAGGTGTCCTCAAATAACAAAGCTATTAGAGCCCAAAGTGAATAACACGATCTTGGTAATGTATTCGGATAATAAAAGGTATAATTTGCACCTTTCAATTTCACCAGTTAAACTACACAATTGCTGGATTCAAATTTAACTGCAAGGTGATCTATCAACAAAATCTGTACAGGCAAAAGTGCAAAAAACACGTACTGGATAATGTATTCGTGAGTAATAAAAGTATTTTTTGGCACCTATCCATTCACCTGTGGTTGGGACTACAAAAGTTGCTTAATCACATTTAAGTGCAAGGTTGTCCTCAATGAACACAAGCTGTAGTGGGGCGCCAAAGTGAAAAAACACGTATCTGTAAAGTATTCGGATAATAAATGGTGTTTTTTGCAGCCTTTTCAATTCACCTGTGGAGACTGACAAAATTGCTTGTATTCACATTTAAGTGCAAGGTGCCTCAATGAACATAAGCCAGTAGTGCGCAAAAGTTGACAAAACACGTATCTGTTATGTATCTGATAATAAAAGGTATTTTTTCACCTATCAATCCTGTGCTGAATACAAAATTGCTTGAGGTTCTAATTTAACTGCAAGGTGGCTATATCAACAAAGCTGGAATGGGCAAAATATGAAAAAAGAAAACCTATCTGAAATTATACCTGATAATAAAAGTTGGAGTTTTGCACTAACAAAGAGACACTTCAAGGTTACAAGAAAAGTATGTTGGAATCCTAAGCTAAGTTCAGGCTGCCCGAATATCCAGGAAATATTTTCAATAGAAAACAGTGGAATAACAAAGCTAATCCAGTGCAAGGTCTACACTAAGACTTGGTGAACTTTATCCAGTATACTGTTATATAGCTTGTCTGTGTTCGCCCGCGGGCCCCTCCCCCTCGGCCCCTTCTCCTCGCGTGACTTTACATGCGGTATATGCTCCTATAAATTCACTACCGTAACTACATAAAGTCTCCAATCTCTGATCTAACAAAGTTGAAAGGATCACAGCTAACCAGTAGGAGCGTTTCTCTGTTGAATAAATTAGAATAGATTTCGCTGAGGCTGTTTGGACACAGGCAGATGCTCAACGTCCTCCTGCATGGATACGCTGAGAGACACTGATCATGAACAGAAGTGCTGTTTCTATGTAAAACGAGGTCATGTGATTTTTCCAGCCAATCTTGCAACCAAACAACATCCCATTCAGGACTCGCACACACATCTCACGCCTGGCTACTATTCTGTGAAAGCTTGATTTGCTGGCCGCCAAAATGACAGGAAGTGCGTCGACGAAAATGGCGCGATCTTAATATATTGTATGCACAGATTTAAAAACCCCCCCCCTAAATTAAGATCGCATGATCTAAAAATTTCGAACAACTAAAAACTGTGCTGATTTCAACTTTTTTCGATAATAATCGCTCAACACTACTACCATCCCCCACAAACATGACCCGATTGAGAAATTTGTTGAGAAAGGATATAAAATTGTATAGAAGCTTTGTGGGAGCAAAATGATTGGAGGTGGGTAGATTAGACAGCAGTAAACTTAGGAAGGAAAATTAGAGGAAACAGCAGGAGGGAAATATTATGTACATTTCAATGTACGATACACATGTTAACATGATTAATAGTAAAATAAAAAAAATGGTGGAAGATAACACAAAAAGACCCAAAGTATGGGAGTAGGTTTAAAACATTTCCAGAATTCGTATATAAAAAAGATAAAACTATAGGAAGCCAAATAATTAGATCAGATTTAATTCAAAAGAAAACTCCCCAAATGACACTGTGTTGCGAATGGCGCCACAGCCCGCAACTCGGGCTGCAGGTGCCGTTGCAGCTCTGCTGGTGCCCCCGCTACTGGGGAGAGTGCTGCCGCTGCCCGGGTGTCGGGCGATGGGCACACTCCTCCCCAAGCGTGCCGATACGCAACGCCGGTGGCACGTGCTGCCAGTCTCTCAGCATCCTCGCTGCTGATCGGGCGGCGCACTGTCCCCTTGTCTTTAGACGCGTGCGTCGTGCCCCCGTGCTTTATTACGCGCGCCGGCTCGTTGGAATTTAAAGGGCCCAGCGTTGCCGGTAATTGGCTTATGGCCGGGCGCTGCCTCTATATTAGGGGGCCTTGGGTGTTGTGCTTCCGCGCCCACTCCCTGACTTGTCTTTAAACCGCAATCCATGCCATTGATCACGAGAACTGTTTGACCGTCTTTAAGTGGAGCAAGAGTGATTGTTTTCCAAATTTGACCTGCGGCGGGCCTACAACCCATCCTCATATGAGAGGGGGACGAGAGGAAGACAGCTTTTAACACACATGATGTTCCACTTTGAGTACCTCGTCATGCCCTTCAGTCTGTTGGTCAATGCCCCATAAGTCTTCCAAGAATTTGTAAATGATCTCCGCTATACTTGTGTCGGGTCTACCTAAAACATTATGTTGGTATTTCTGCTGATTTTGGAGACTCATCGCCTCCCATGTCCGCCTGGTGTTGGAGCGTCTACGTGCCAACCACCCCTCTATGCCAAATTAGAGAAATGTCTATACCACCAGACCGAGCCTCCCGTTCCTTTTTTACACATCTCGGACCGAGGGTTACAGAGGGATCCTGCCAAGATGTCACCGTTTTTGCAGGGCCTAGGCCGGTGGGTCTACACCTACAGCGCCCCCGGGCTTCTCTAATTACATCAACATTTTTTATTCTGCACTACTCTACATTGGTGGCACCTATATACCACTTACTAAAAGAACCCAACCCTAGCAGGGGCCGCCGGAGGCTGAAAGGCTTAGTTCACTTAAGCCAGCATTTCCCGCCTCTGCGCCCCCGCCCTGAACCAAACCTGATACCGAGAAGCCATTCTTTCTGGAGGGGATGCCCCCTGGGTCGGGCAGCGAAATTCCATGCAAAGGCCCCAAGGGCAAGAGGTCCCCTGTGCCTTCACTCCAAACCTTTCCTCCCCAGAGGAGAAAATTACCCCATGGGGGAAGGGGATTCGGGGCTATCAACGGCCTTAAGGAATGGTTTTATCTTCTGGGGGGAGCCAGTACCCCCATCACCATTTACCCTCCGACCACAAAAATCTTCAGTACCTCCAACGCCTAAATCCACCAAAGGGGCCTTTTCTTCTCCGCTTTCGACTCCCCAGAATTTTTCACTAGCAGAGAAGAACTCAGGGCCGATGCGCTCCCCATGTCCCCGATGTTTGGGGAGGTAGACTGGCCCCGCATAAATTTTCTCCCGAACGCTTGATCTTTTTCCCCCTCCAGTGGATCTTCAAAAGGTTTTCCGGGGAAGATTTTACGTCCGTCCCCTTGCTCCGGGGAGAATCTTGAAATGGACACTGTCTCTAGTGGCCGTCACCCAGGACCCCACGCAAATTTTTCCTCCTAATCCCCATTTTTACTGGTGGCCGGAGCTTGCAAAGGGATGTCAAGGAATTCGTAAACCTGCGTTACTTGTCCCTTTTAAAAAAAACCCCCTCATCAAAAACCCGGGGGTTTTTGCTCCACCTCGTCCATCCCCAGGACCCCATGTCCATGTGGCGAGGATTTCATCACTATCTTCCCCCCTTTTGGGGCAACACGGTCTCTGGGGTCGGGGACCGTTTTTTTCGAAAGGGCACTTTATCCCTTGCCAGGTCTACCATCTGCTCCCCATTGGCCACCGTTTTTTTCCCAATTTTCCTCTCCCCCCCCAGCTTTTGTCCAGATTGCGGGGGTCCAAATTCATGTAAAGGTTCGGGGGGCCCCTCTGCTCCGGTTGGGGCGGGCCTGATTTCTCCTGGGGGCCCACCACCTCAACGAAACGACATTGGAGGGGGACAATCGATCGGGGGGGCTTTTTCGCACTTTGTACGGCCCGACAGGAGACGGGGGGGCCATTTTTTCCCTTTGGGGCGGGTTTTTTTCATTAATTTTTCCCTGGATTCGAATCCACTGTCCCCCTGTTTTCTTTGTGTATGGCCACATCCCCCCCCCTGTTACCTTTGCCCCTTCTCCTCTGGGGTGCCAGCGGATACTTTGGTCCGAGATAGCTCCATTTGGAATCAGAGCGCCAGTCTCTGCGATGTGTCGCATCATGAAGGCCCAAGCGGACAAAAAAAAAGACTTACCCATTTTTTTTCCCCGGGCGACAAGGTGTGGGCTTCGGCCCCAGATAAATCCGGTAAAGGGCCCCCACTTAAAAACTGGGCCCCGTTAGTAGGCATTTAAGTCTCAGACATAAACCCCGGGCTCCCTATAAACCCCGGGGCTCCCACCCCCAAAACATTTTTCCCAACTCCTTTCATGTCTCCTTTTTGAAACCTGTGGTCCGAACCACTTTTTTCCCAGAGGATTGCCATCTGTCTTCCGAAGCGGATCCACCAAAAATTTGCTTTTAAAAAAAATCCTGGATTGAAAACCATCAGGGAAAGCGGCATTTCCTTATCGACTGGGGAAAATTTGGGGCTAAAAAGATCAGGACCCAGGACAACATCCTGGACCGTGAGTTGGTGCAGAAGTTCCTCCAGGCCAGGAAGAAGGGAAGGGCTAAGGGGGAGTACTGTTGCGAATGGCGCCCGCAGCCCGCAACTCAGGCTGCAGGCGCCGTCACAGCTCTAATAGTGCCCCCGTTACTGGGGCGAGTGCCGCCGCTGACCGGGTGTCGGGCGATGGCCGCACTCATCCCCCTGCGCGCCGATACCACCCCGGCCCCACACTCCGTCCCTCAGTACCTCCTGCGCTTGGCCGCGGGGCTTCCCCTGCTTTAGGGGGCGTCGGCCAGCTTTGTGAAATTTTAAGGGCCACGCGTGGTAATTGGGTAATTTCCGGGGGCTGCCTTTATATTACCCGGCGCTTCCCCCCACTACCTGCCGGGTCTTTAGTGCCTTTGCCTAAAGAAAGCGTTTTCCCCAAAGTCTAGTTTTGATATTCCGTGAAACCCTACCGTTTGCCTCCGCTCCTGACCACAACCTCTGCCGCCTGCCCCGACCTTCCCGGCCGACATCGACCACGAACCTCTTCCCCCGGGTGTCCTGACCTTTTTGCCTGTCCCCCGACACGACCTGCCTTACGATTCTGTACACGAATAAAACCCCGGGTGCCACCCCAACAAGTCACGTCAAGGGGAGCAACCTGGTAGAACCGCCGCAGCAAGTCCATCCCGCTTTACACGGGCTCGGGAAAACCGAACCTACTAAGACCGCTCCCTGGGGATGGCTTACACCATCGCTTGTTTGGTCCAGTGGATCCACTTCTGCGACCGGGACCGTTACACACTGGCTACGAAAAAAATAGGCATATTTCTATGCCATTCGTGCTAACACTGTATATCGATTATAAAGCGTCCAGAGATAACACATTATATGAAAGGAAATAGAATAAAAACAAAAGGTTTCCATACTTGTGATTCACAAAATGTTATATTTGCTTTGAATTGTCCGTCGGAAAGATTTATGTCTGACAGACATCACATAAAATCAAGATTAGACTTAATGAACACAAATCTAGTATAAGACGCTATAAAGAAAAATCAGAAGAAATAAAGGTGGAAAATTAAAGGTTTGGTGAAAATGCAGTCGCCAGACATTTTGCAGAAAACAAACACAATAGTAGTGATTTAAGGTGGAAAATTATTGAGGAAGTACATGGTAATGATGCAACCCAGATAAAAATAAGATTGTTACAAAGGGAATATTACTGGATTTATGAGCTAGAGACACTAACCCCAAAAGGGTCAAATGAAGAGTGTAATTTTACTGTCTTTTCATGAGTGAAATATCTTTATACTAGAAAAAAAAATGTATGAAAGTATACTGATATAGTGTAGTTTTGCACACCTGTTTTTAGTTAACCTGACGTGAACTCATAGCCAAAAAGAATACTCACAATGCATGATGGATGCTTGAGTAGGGGTGGACCCCGAAATGCGGCTTGGAAGTCTGAGCAGCCAGAAGAGCTAGATGAGCCACAAAGCATAACACCATGATGAGAAATAATATGAAGTAACAAAGAGTTGGATATACCTGGATAACACAGGCTGCTTTCAAAGTTTTGTTTAAAGTTGCACATTTGCACAGCTGGAATGCTGTTTATAAACAAATGTATATGACAATATATATAAATAAAAATAATGTGTATCAAAATTGATATAGAGTGTATATATTTTCCATAAAGATTAAAGGGGTGTTATCGTTTCAATAAATGGCTTTCAGAATAAGGGGACAGTGAAAACAAACTTTGCACTTGGAGTTCATTTGCAAAGCTGTCTCGTTTTCCTCTGTCTCCCTTATTCTCTGTTTCTGTAAACAAACTTGCCTTGTCTGGGTCTAATCCTACCCCTCTCTGTTCATTGGGTGCCGGCTCTTTCAATTAGCATTCTGTACGCCCCCTGCGTCTAAATCGCAAGCGCGCAGACCTGCGCATGCTCCATGAGGACTGACGGCTCTTTCGTCTCCCTGCTTTTTTTTTTCTGTATTAAAGACGTCCGGGCATGCGCAGTAGCCCGGAATGACTTTAATACGTCATCAGATACATTCCCCCCCTGCCTCTGTCTGGCCGGAATGCCTGTCTATAGTGAGCACATTCCAGGCATGCTCAGTAGCACGGATTGTGCTTGAGATGTGATCTCATTCCTCTCACTGTCTTCAGGGAGACTTTGCAGTGAGCGGTCAGGGATCAGAGAGTGAGGGGTCATCTCCAGCGCATCAGTGTTATTTATATTGGTATGGCGGACAGTCCTTCGTCAGTTTAAATAAGAATGACTAGTGACTAGTGAGAGCACAGACACTGTGAGTTGGATTCGTATGCACACAGACAAGGGAGGTGGAAGAGCCAGGCTGTGCTGTCACCTCCCTCTGATGTTAAACAAACACTAGACTCATGAACGAGCACAGAAAGGGAAGGAGGGGGATGAGTCATCCCCCTGCAGAAAAGAAACCCACCCAGATGGGAGGGGAAGAAACTCCCCTGCATTCCAGGAAATGAGATTTAGAAAGATCTCAGAAAGAGCCGAACGAAGGAAGCGATAAATCCCCTTTAAGGTTTCTAACACTTCACATCTTCCCTGTTCAGGCTTGGACTGGCCTACATGGGAACAGGGGAAAGCACTAATGAATCCCTGAGCATGGTAGGCTTAGGGCTGATTTTCAGGCAGAAGTATAGAGAAGGAGATGCAAAGGGCAAGAGTCATAGTGCAAGGCTCAAACACAGTATTTGCAGCAGCTGTATGGTAGATCCCAGGAATCAACTCCAATTTGTGTGGGAGGGGTTCACACTATTATTAGGCCACAAGAATCAACTCCAGTGGGAGGCCCAAGAATCAACAGCACTGGTGGATCCCAGACACTTCAGACTGATACTGCCTCTGTTTTGTCTATTGCAAGGAAAATATTGGGCTTACTTGATATCCATTCCGATGAATTGACAACCATGTAATAATTGACAACCAGTAATATCCAGATAAACTGTCTCAAATTAAACATACTCAGAGACTATATTGATCTCCTTTAGGGCAATAGTTAATTTTATTATAAAACAAAGGATGCAAATTGAAAACTATGGGGGACGTGCAACAGTATTCTGGTGTGCAGTCCAAAAAAAAAAACCTGTGGTTGGCTCTGTTCAACGTATGTCTGAAAGGTTGTGTGCTAAAAACAGGCACAAATCTGACATCCACTTTTGTCTGTGCCAATTCTTAGGGGGGAGTGTCGCGCCACATTCATAAGATTAGACAGATTTATGAATGTGTCCCGACAGAATGTGTTGCAAAAATAGTGCACTAATCCATGCCATTTTCAATGTGACAAATTTTAGCTCTTTTCAGACTTTTTTGGTGCACATAATAAAGTGATGTGAGACACTTTCATATAAATTGATGAATGCTACACTAACCCAATGAGATGTATGACTGTCTAGTCTGCAAATTTTCATACATGTGCCCCTATAGATATTGATGTGTTATCCATTGCGTATTTTAAACCACACAGAATGCCTTTACAGCTCAACTGTCACTGAAAATTAAGCAGTATGTTTCTATTGACTAACCTGTAAAACACTTCACACATTGACTTATAATAGGGTCCATTAGGTTTCCAAATGGTGTATCTAATTGTGATATAAATAATACTATAGGATGCAGCACTTTTCTTACCTTCAGATCTGATGGAACTACTGAAAAAAGCTCCAAACACAGCCTCTGGTGGTGGTGTGAACAGTGCCGTATCCTTAGCTTACTGATCCATTTTAAAACAGATAGCGATAATTTTTCTTAACAATGATGGATCCATACCTCGTAGTGCTGGTAAGGTTATATGTAGCATAGAAGATTGGTGTCAGTTGCTAACTGCAGCTGACATCAGGCAGTAACAGCAGGGAATGTAGCCAGCGATTACAGCTGCCGTGTCTCAATGAATGCAGTGCAACATTCCTCACTCCGATCTGCACTCCCACGGCAAGACCATAGGGTGCCGATCAGTTAACATGGCAGTTAGAAGCCTTATAAAGGCTTCTATCGCTGTCCTGCCTATATTGTTTATACAATGTAAAAGGGTGTACCAACTATCACGCCCCCTAATAGTCAAGTACCCAAGCGGGACGCAATAAAAAAGTAAAAAAAAAAATATATAAAATTATGTTTTTTTAAGTATAAAAAATATAAAACATATTGAACATTCACATCACCCCCTACCTGGCAATTTACAAATAAAATAGTAAAAAAGTTATACATAATTGGTAATGCTGCTTCCTTAAAAGTTTGATTAGTTAAAAGATAAAATCATTCAACCCATATGCTGAACGGCATAGAAGAAAAAGTATTCAGAACTTCAAAATTGTGGGTTTTCTTTTTCATTTCTTGTTGCCTAAAAATTGGAATAAAAAGTGATCAAAAAGTTTCATCTGTCCCAAAATGATACCAATAAAAAGTTCACTTGAGCCAACAAGAAATGTACCATCACTCAGGTCCATAGGTGAAAGTACAAAAAAGTTATTGGTCACAGAAAATGGTGCTGCAACACATATTTAAAAAAAAAAAAATAAACAAGTTTGGATTTTTTTGATAGTGCTAAAAAAGAAAATCCGACATATTTGGTATATCCAGAATTGTATCATCCTGCAGATTACAAATAACATAATTTATACTGAAGAATAAAGACTATAAAACATTTGTGCAACAAACATGGCACAGATAATTTTTTTTTCACTTTTTTCCCCACTTAGAATTGTTGGGCGGTTTCCCAGTATATTCTATGATATGGTGAAATGCACCATTAGAAAATACATCTTGTTCCGCAAAATAAAAGCATTAATTTGTCTATTTATATGGAAATATTTAAAAGTTATGAGTGAGGAGGGAAGGGGTCAGGAAAGGGTTAAAAAGCTTCCTGCTGTTCCTGTAAGAGTGACATAAATAAATCTTATTATTATTTTTATTTTTTGCTTTATTTGACTGAGCAAAAAATATTTTGTGTTTAATTTGTAAGGAACTTTAACCCCTTAGGAGGTATCCTAAATTACATAATTTCTTTTTTATATATATCATGGCATTACAAAAGAAATGCATTTTTTATTTGTCCATTGAATTTTAACCCTAGAACGCATATTGGGGGCCTTTTAGACCCCCATGCTTACATTTTTGCTATTATCTGCAAAATTACTTTAGTTAGAATTTTTAAACTCCAGGTATTCCTCAAGTATGTCATTGTTTATAATATCCGTTGTTCATATAATTATTTTTCATAGGCATTATGGTGTAACAATGCTTTTTTTGGTGAAAACTACATCTGTACGAATTGGGGGCCTTTTAGGCCCCGCTGTTTTTTATCATTTTCCAAATTTTTTGTGTCCAAGTTACTTTATTGTACTCAAAAATGCTGGGGGAGGGCCAGGGGTGGAAATAAAATGGGGATGTCAGGGATTTTTGGAGGGAGTATAAGGCTATACATACCTCAGTCCCTGAACCAGTAATAAGCGTGAATAAGTACTGAGTATTTTTGAGCGTTTTACTTGGCCATCGACATGGGCCCCGATGGTCGTAGCGACCATCATCGACAAGAAAGCGATAGTTGATAGTAGATTATGACGATGCCATTAAAGCAGGGAGGCAACAACACCTCATTCTTACCCCATACAGGGCTGGAGAAGCTGGGGAATTAAAATCCACAACAGTAAAGGGATACTTTTCTCACTAGGCAACACACTTAGGTTATAAAAGCCACAGAAAAAAAAAATCACCACCATTCACTATCCCTTCTTGTACCACAGCAGACCCTTAAACCTGCATCACCCCCAAATTAAAAAGTCGAAAGCAAATGATTTTAACCATCATTTTACTTTAACGGGAATTGAATACCCCTTCCCCGGGAACCAGCATGAGCCCCAAACCTGCATGCCCCCCCCCAGATCTAAAAGTAAAGGGAAAAAAGGATTCTTTCAACCACCTTTTTTATTTTCACTGGACTTTGACATACCTGTCCGGGGCCCACAGCTTGACCCCAAACTGAAAGACCCCAGATTCAAAAGTCCGGTAAAAGGAGCCCCTTTAACCCCCATTTTAGTTTCACTGGCCCATTGCCCTAAAACCTGCCCCGGGCCACACATGACCCCCCAAACCCCTTCATGACCCCCAGTTTAAAAAAGTCCCGGGAAAAGGAGTTCTTCCCAACCACCATTTTTTTTTTCCCAATGGCATTGACAAAACCCCTGCCCCTTGCCCCCCGAAAGACCCCCAAATCTGCTTTAACCCCCAGTTTAAAAATTCCCGGGAAAAAGGACTTTTTCAACCACCATTTTAGTTTCACGGACATTGACTATCCCGGTCCTGGGCCCCCCAAGCATGAGCCCAAACCTGCATGCCCCCCACTTTTAAAAAGGGGCCAAAAAAAGGAGTTTTTTCAACCACCTTTTTTATTTTCATTTTGGACATTGACTATATCTGCCCCTGTACCGCAAATGACCAAAAAAACCTGTCTAACCCACAGTTTAAAAATTTCCCCGGGAAAAGGAGTTTTTTAAACAACCATTTAGTTGAACTATATTGACTATACTTGTCCTGGACCGCATAAAAACCATTAAACCTGTTTTCCCCCCCAAATTTAAAAAATTTCTGGGAGAAGGGTCTTTAAACCCCACCTTTTTATTTTGAAATGGACTTTTAACAATACCTTTCCGGGGCCACGCAGGCGCTCCAAACCTGCATAACCCCCAGATTTTAAAAGTCCCGGGAAAAAAGGAGTCTTCAACCCCCCCCAAATTTTTTAAATTAAATGGAAAATTGACTATCCTTTTCCCTGGACCCAACATGCCCCAAAAACCCCGCATGCCCACATGACGATGAGGAGACGAAAATTTTGGCCCGGGTAAACGGGGAGGAGGGAGGGGTAAGCTGCTGGATGAAAGGTTGCAATTAACCACTGAAAAAACAGTTTTGGAAAACGCTGTTTGTTACGAATTCACAGGCCCTACCCAGCATGAAAAACCCCTAGGGTCCGCAACGACGATCCGCGGGAAAGCGTTTTTGTCCCCAGAAACGGGAAGGAGCACCCTTCTCTCGAAACCTCTACCTCCCCCATGTCCTCCCCCCCTCTTTGCCCCTTTTCCCCCTTTAAATTTCACCCATTTTTAAAGAAATATAAAAATTTGAGAAGGTATGGAAGATTTTTGGGGAAAGTCCTTATAAAAAAAGGGCAAATCACAGCTATTCCAAACCCCTCAAATCAAAAAAAAATTTGGCGGGATTAAAATAAAAACTAAAAGTAATCTTCAACAAAGCGGCCTCCGCCAAAAGGAAAAAAACCCCAAATTTTAAATGTATTCGATAATAAAAAGGGAAATTTTTGGGCACCTATCAATTCCCCCCTGTGGTGCCCACAAAATTGCTGTTTTAAAAATTTAACTGCAAAGAAGATCTACAACAAAGCTGGCCTGCCCCAAAAAGTGAAAAAACACGTATCAAAAAATGTATTCAGAAAATTAAAAGGTTTTTTTGGCACCTATAAATTCACCTGTGGTGACAAACAAAATTGCAAAAATTTAAAATTTTAAACTCAAAGTAGATCTATCAACAAATCTGGCCTGCGCCAAAGGGAAAAAATACGTATCTGAAATTATTCGGAAAAATACAAGGTTTTTTGGGGCACCTTTAAATTAAAATTTGGGGGTGATTTAAAAAAATTGTTGAATTCACATTTAAGGAAAGGGGCCTCAATGAAAAAAAGCTGTAGTGCCCAAAGTAAAAAAACACGTATCTGAAAAGGGTTTTTCGGATAAAAAAAAGGTATTTTTTTGGCACCTATCAATTCACCTGTGGAAACTACAAAATTTGCGGATTAAAATTTAAACCTGAAAGGGGGGCCTACCCAACAATCGGGAAACGGGGGAAAATTTGAAAAAAACACGAAACTTTTAATGTTTTCGGATAAAAAAGGAAATTTTTGGCCCTTTAAATTTCCCCCTGGGGTTTGATAAAAAATTGCGCATTCACATTTAAGTGCAAGTGCGTCAATAAACCCAAACCCCGGACGGGGAAAAAGGAAAAAAACACGTTTTTGTAATGTTTTTCGGAAAAAATACAAGGTATTTTGGCACCTTTTAAACCTGTGCTGACAAACAAAATTGCTGATTCTAATTTAATTTGCAAGGGGGATAAAATAACAAAAGGTGGAAAGGGCAAAAATTGAAAATAAACCCCTTTACCCTTAAATGTATACTGATAATTAAAGTGGAGTTTTTTCACCTAACAAAAAGACCTGAGTTTCTAAAAAAAGAGGGGTTATCCTAATATAATTTTAGGGTGCCCAATATCCAGGAAAATATTTCAATTTAAAAAATGTTAATTAAAGCTTTTTGCAAATGCAAAAGTCTACCCCAAGTCTTGGGAACTTTAACCAGTATTCTTTATAAACTTGTTTTTTCGCCCGCGGGGGCCCCCCCTCCCTCCCCCCCGTGACCTTTTCAGCGATAAGATGCCCCTTTTTAAAATTTTCAAACCAACTACATAAAAACTTCCAATCTCTAAAACTAACTAAATTGTAAGGACACAGCTAATAGAAAGCTTTCTCCGTAAGAAAAAAGATTAAATTTTCCCCGAGCTGTTTTGGACCAAGCAGGCGCACGTCCCACTGCTCCGAGACGCTGAAGACAAAATGAGGCTGAACAGGAAAACCCCTGTTTTTATGGGTTTTAAAAAAGTTCCCGTGAAATTTTTTAGCCAATTCCAAAACCCTACACATCCCATCAGACTCGCACACACAAACTCACCCCGCCTATTCTGTAAACTGATTTCTGGCCGCCAAAATGAAAAGGAAGGCCCCAAAAAAGGCACGAACCCTTTAAAAGATGATGCACAATTTTTAAACCCAAATTTTTCGCATGATCTAAAAAATTTTTGATCAACAAAAAACTGTGCCGATTTTAACTTTGTCGATAATAAAACGCTCAACACAATCTTAACCACTTTTACCGCCGCAGCCATTTTTGACCTCCCTTTACAAAGCAAACATTTTTTTTTAAAACGAAATGTCCCTTTTTTGTGAAATAACTTTTTGAAAACTTATACCTAATTTTTTTTTTACCCTTTATTCAGAGAATTGTTTTCTCATGACACATTGTGCTTTGAGTTAGTAAGAAACTTTGGTCCATACAATCCTTTGTAATAATCTGCGTACAATATCAAAATATCGTTAAAATTTGGAAAAAGTTGCCATTTTTAATGTTCAAAAATTTCTACGGGTGAGACAGATATTCCACACAAAATATTTTATAACTAGCATCTACCCTATGTCTACTGTAGGTTGGCATAATTTAATTTTTTTTTTTTTTATGAAATTAGGGGGTTTAGAAGAGTGATGATATCAGGCGATACCTTTTAGAGACTGAGTATATTTGATGGTAAGCTTTCGAGAGTGCTAGCTCACTTTTTCAGACATGGTGTTATACATGAAACTGAAAATTTACAGACTTTTTATACACAAAATAAATGGACGTTCAAAGGTTCTGAAAATATTTAAAAAATAACAAAATGCAATATAAGCAGATAAGTTATTTACAGCAGTGCATAGAGTAAGGGGGACATTTTCCTGCAAGTCTAGCAATGTGGTGTATCTCATTATGTGTGTGCAATGTCCCCCCACAGGCCTCTATGTGGGGGAAACAGGGCAGAGACACAGTCAGTACATGAAATCACACAGATTCACCATTATTAACAGCAGAACAGATCTCCCAGTGGCCGCACATTTCTCCAGAGAAGACCACTCTATTGAAGATTTGTTTGTTGTAGTTTTAATTCAGTATTTCACAACTCCTGTCCTCAAGACCCACCAACAGGTCATGTTTTCTAGATTTCCTTAGCATTGCACAGGTGATATAATTATTGTCAGTGCATTCTCTGGGAGATCCTGAAAACATGACCTGTTGGTGGGTCCTGATCACTGGAGTTGAGAAACACTGTTTTAATGGGACATTTTAAGAAGCAGAGGGAGAGAAAGGAATGGGAATACAAACTAATGCAAAAATGTCAAACTCTGCATGTTTGGACTTAATATTCATGCCAGTTTCATGTCACACTATGGGCCACATGTATGAAAACTTTCTAGGTCTAAAATTCATTTTGTTGAGCATACCAACCAATGAAAGTGCCCCTCTCATTTTTCCTGAACACTATATGAAGAGAGGGGGCTCTATGATTGGTTGCTATGCTCAACAAAGTGAATTTTAGACCTAGAAAGTTTTCATACATGTGGCCCTATGTGTGAACTGTGAGGCCTCGTTCACACGGCTTATTTCGCCGCGTATTTGCCGACGGATTGACGATCGTCAATCCGTCTGCAAATCAGTCAGAAACAAGTAACAGCCTATTTTCTATTGATTTCAATAGAAAATACGGCTCGTCGTTCACATGACGACGGCAATCCGGACAGAAAAACAATGTGCATGTCAATTATTTACGGACGGATTCACCACCTTCAATGATTGGAGATGGTGAATCCGTCGGGAAATCAGTTACAAATACGTGCCACACTTAGTGGCACTTATTTGCAACTGATTTTCTACTGATTTCAGAACGTATTTACGATCGGCAATCCGATGTAAATACGTTCTGAAATAAGCCGTGTGAACGAGGCCTGAGGGTCACATATCACACCTGATAGCAAACAGATAAGAGCAAGGATTACTGATCCTTCTGTCATGCCCCACAATTTTCCAGGTTATTTCTTGACCTGTTGTAAATAACTTCTCTGCTTATATTGCATTTTGTTATTGTTAAAGATATTAAGTTCCTTTGAAGGTCCATGTCTTGTGTGTATAAAAAGTGTGTAAATTTTCAGTTTCTTGTATAACACCACACCTGAAAAATAGAGCTAGTACTCTTGTAAGCTTACCATCAAATATACTCAGTGTCTAAAAGGTATTGCCTGATTTCTTCACTCTTCTACTACTTTTTATGGCTAACACTGTACTACATTATACTATTAGGGGCTGAGAAATGTTGTAGTAATTTTTAAAATTTTCAAGAAAATGTGCAAGATTTATTTTTTTAGGGGCCAGTCTAGTTCTGATGTAGCTTGGAGGGGTCTATATTTTAGATACCCTCATAAATGACTCCACCTAAGAAACTACACCCCTTAAAGTATTCAGCATTTGGGAAGTTTGTTTATCCTCAAGCTATTTCACAGAAATGAAAACAAAGTGGTGGTGAAATTTCAAAATTTCACTTTTTTTTAGATTTTTAATTTTTATCCATAATTCACTGGAACACGGTAGATGATAACAGAGTAATGCAACTCAAAAATGTTTCCCCCAATTCTTCCATTTCTAGAGATATTCCATATGTGGCCCTAGCTTGCTTTTTGACTGATCTATAAGCTTCAAGATAGGAAGACCCCTACGGGACTTTGGGGTCTCATTTTGATTATGATTTTCTGAAGATTTTCTGAAACCATTACAGGTTTGAGGACACCATAGGGTATTAAAACCCCTAAAAAGACCCCATATTGGAAACTACACTCTTCAAGGAATATATCCAGGGGTGTAGTGAGTACATCAACCACACAGGTCTTTCACAAATTTTTTCAGTGTTAGGCTGTGAAAGTTTATAATTTATTTATTTCCAACGATCTGCAATTTTGGCAGAAATTTTTTTCATTTTCACAAGGAATCCTGGAAAAAAGCACCCCAAACTTTGTTACACAATTTCTTACAAGTTAGTCAATACCCTATATCAGGGGTCTGCAACGTTGACTCTCTGGCTGTTGGGAAACTAAAACTCCCATCATGCATTTATATAATCTATATCAGTGGGTTTGATGGGAGATGTAGTTTCCCAATAACTGCAGAGCCGACATTGCAGACCCCTGCCCTAGATGTGGGTGTAAACTGCTGTTTGGGCGCATGACAGGGTGTACAAGGGTGGGAGCTCTATTTGGCTTTTGGAATGCAGATTTTGGTGGGTGCCATGTCACATTTACAGAGCCCACACAGTACCAGAACAGGTGAAACCTTCCAGAAGTCGCCCCATTTTGGATTCATCACCCCTCATGGATCTCATCTATGGGTGTATTGTGCATTTTAGGTGCACAGGCGAGGTTTTTTTTTAGCACTCGGTCATGAAAATCCCCAATTTACGGCGATACCCAAATGATAACTTTTTATGTTGAAGCACTTTACAAAAAGTGTTGTAAAACAATATTTATGCATCACTATCTTCTAATAGCCATGACATTTTTTTTTTTTCCATACACAGAGCTATGTAAGGGCTTTTTTTTGTGGGATGAACTGATTTTTTTTTTTTGACAGTGTTCACTGTGTGGTTTAAATAACAAAACAGATTTATAGGGTAGGTCATTATGCATGCAGCAATAACAAATATACAAACTTTATTTATTTTTAATCTTTTTTGGGACGATTGCCATCTGGAAAGAGGTAAAAGGGCAGTGTACGTGTTTTTATTGAAATGTTTATGTCCGTGTTTTACTTTTTTTTTAAACATTTTTTGTACTTTTTAACTTTTTGGACTTTTGCACATACAGATGTAGCAGAGTCTTGCTTGACCATGATATCATGGCTTTTTGTGTTATCTGCTCTCATCTGTAAACAAAGGCCATTGAAAAGCATTGAGGAAGTAGAGATAACACTCTGTGTCGTGATATCACGGCACATTATCTATTCTTTTTAGTTCTGCTACATCTGTAGGAGATTTGTAACAGTTAGATTCAGATCACTGTTACATTGAAGAGCAGCACACAACAGTACTGCTGTGCACTGCTCTCCATGGAAGGTGGTGCGAAATTCTGAGAAAAACGATTCAAGATGAGTGGTTTAAGCAGTTAGACATTGAAGGAGTTCACGATACGCATCATAGGAGGAAGTCGGAGCTTATAGGCAACTGGATTAATCTTCTTTACCACTTCAAATCGTCCCAGGAACCGGGGACCCAATTTGTAGCTGGGAATCTTCAGACAAACGTATTTAGAGGACAGCCAGACTTTGTCCCCAGGAGCGAAGGATGGAGAAGATCTCCCTTTCTTGTCTGCTCGAACCTTCATTTGAGCAGACTTTCAAATCCCGGACCAGAGTGTCCACAGCCGGTACATCTGAAGAAGATGACAAAGGGAGAGGTGGGCAGGGATGTTGTCTATATACAACAAAGAACAGAGAGGCATCAGCAGACTCCAAGTCAAGAGAGTTATAGGAAACCTCTACCCATGGCAACAAGTTGGACCATATGTCGTTTCACAATTATGCCGTCTGCTCTCAGGATATCTTTATCCAATAATATTTATTTAATATCTATTTAAGCAGTAACACATAGAGTGTATTTTTACAACTTTCTTTAAAAGACAAGAGTCTAAGTGACACATATATCAAAAACCTGCAATCCACGATATAGTCTTGAGTGCCGGATCCCAAGCCCAGACGAAGTAATGCAGACGCCGGTATCTCGTGCTCTCGGTACCTCAGTGTCTCTCAATGCATACGGAGCTGACCTGCCAACAACTGGCTGTTGATTCGTCCACGTACTTCACACGTGGTAACGCGACGTTTCGGGGGTCACGCCCCCTTTCTCGAGCGTGAAGGTAAGACCTGACTGATCTCCTTATATATCGTAGCCTATCTAAAACATACACAATAAATATATACACAACAGACAAGTACATAACACTCTTTTAAAAACATGATCTATCATTTACATAGTTTGCGGCTAGACTGACACGATCCTTTATTAATAACATTACTATTTAATTAGTTCTTAAATCATATTTTTAATTTTTGAATATAATTATCATTATATTTAAACTAAGTCTAGCCTCAATCAGTAAGTGAATCATGGACTCATCACTGCCATTATCTTATATGTAAACTTTCCACTGGCACTCCTCATTGAGCCCTCTAGGTGATAGAGTTTGTAGCCGATGTATCCAGTATACCTCTCGGCGCAACAATTTAAATTTAACTTGTTCCTGATTATCATCCTGAACCTCCTCAATCACACACCATCTTAGATCGGTCACCTGGTGACCATTTTCATGAAAGTGCCTAGCTACCGACGACTCCATATGTTTGGCTGGGCCAAGCTTATCACTCCTACTTTGTTGCTCTGTTCTCTTAGCATATAAACGAATTTGTGATTTATGCTCATTTAATCTGACGCGTATCATCCTCGATGTCTGGCCAACATATCCCTTGCCACACGGGCACTTTAAAAGGTAAATGACATTTTTGGTGGTACAGCTATAAAAGCCTCGTAACATAATCTGCTGGCCTGACATGGGATGAGCAATATACGGACCTTTTATTACGGCATGACAATTTTGGCATGACAGGCATGGGTACGTACCCTTCCTCTGCGTGTCCAAAAATGTCTGTCTTGACTTTTTCTTTATATTCAAATCTGAACGGGTAATAAAATTACCAATCGTTTTACCTCGTTGATAAACAAATTTGGGGTACTCCACGAATAGATGACCATATTTAGGATCAAATT
>JAODAL010054605.1:0-24515 GCA_025379985.1 Phyllomedusa bahiana
TTTTTTCACTGGGGCGAGGACATGCCGGCCCCCGAAAATGTGCCGACCTGCTAATAATGGAGGGAGGGGGGGTAGGGGGGTCAGGGTGACCATCATGATACAAAGAGGTAGTGAATCATTTAGGCGAGGACAGTGCGGCCTCCCAAAAATGTCCCGCACCTCTAAAAATACTGGAGGGGAAGGGGGGTGGGGGTCGGGGTGACCATAAATGAAAGAAGTAGTGATTTTACTGGGGGCGAGGACGGGTGCGGGCCCCCCAAATGTCCCAGCCCCTGCTAATAATACTGGAGGGTGAGGGAGGTTGGGGTGCGGGGTGACCTCACTGATACAGAGGGGAATGATTCATGGGGACGGGGACATTTGCGGCCTCCCAAATGTGCCGCACCTCTAATAAACTGGAGGGTGAGGGAATGAGGGTGCAGGGGTAAAACCCAAATGATACAGAAGGAGTGATATACGGGGAGGACAGTGCCGGGCCCCCGAAAATGTCCGCACCTCTAATATACTGGAGGTGAGGGGGGAAAGGGGGAAAGGGGTGACCATCACTGATACAGAGAGGTAGTGATTCTGGAGAGACAGGGGCCGGCCTCCCGAAAAGTCCCGGGACCGCTAAAATCTGGAGGGTGAGGGAGGTATGGGGGTGCAGGGGTGACCATCACTGATACAAAGAGGTAGTGATATCACTGAGGCGGGGAACAGTGCCGGGCCTCCCAAAAAATGCCGCACCTGTAAAAATACTGGGGTGGAGGGGTGGGGAGGTATGGGGGTGCGGGGGTGACCATCATGTAAAAGGGGGTTTGATATCCCCGGGAAGGGGGGACAGTGTGAGCCCCCCCCCCCCCAAATTGCCGCACCTTTTAAAAATATGGAGGGAGGGTGGGGGATTTTTGGGGGGGTCCCAGGGTAAAGAGCCATCACTGTCCACAGGAATCGCTTGCGACCCAGTTACCAATCCCCAATTATGAGACAATAATGTAGTAATGTCACCTGCAGTCCTATGTAAACCTCCGACCTCCAGTGGTGGTTATCACCCCCCCCCGCCAGGCCCCCCCTGCCACGCCTTTCTTGACCACTTTTCTTCCGGCTCTCCACTTTTTTTCCCCCGGACCCCACTATCTCATGGGAGACTTCAACACCCCAATCGACACCCCCCATCTGCCCCCAACAAACCCCTTTTTATCTGCTCCCCCTTAAACCCCTTCCCAAGGGCCCTGGACCCACCACAAAAATGGACACAAAAGGCCCCTCATCTTCACCCGCCCTGCCCCTATCGAATCTCTAACTCTCCACCCCCATATCGACCCAAAACCTGCTTCCCTTCCCACTATCTCCCCCCCCCTGCTCCTCCTTTATATCCATTCCCCCAGGAACTACAAACCCCTCAACCCCACACTCTCTCGACTCCTTAAACCTTTTTCCACTATCTCCTATTCAATACCCAGACCAGCACCACTTTCTACAACCATAAAAATCACAGCCCTTACTCAGTCGCTCCTCTACAACCAACAAACCCCAAAAAAATAAAACAGAAACCCCCTGGCAACAGACTCTACCAAACAGCTGAGGCGGCTTCCAGAATTCTGAACGCCGCCTGGAAAAAAACCACCCATTGTGACTTTGCCTTATACAAACACTCAAGCAGAATTTAAGTCCGCATCCCTCAGCCAAACAAACTATTTCACCACTCTCATACCTTTCCTGTCCCCACCCCCCGAAAATTATTAAAAAATTTCAACTCTTTTCTCTGAAAACAACACCTCCTCCCCCTTTCCTTTTTCAGCGAGACTTTGCCATTCCTTCCTCCAGAAGACAACCTTTCCAGGAAAAAATTTCAGCCCGCAGCCCCCACCACCCTCCCTACCCTTGCAACCTCCCTTTTTCCCCTTAAACCTCTTCCCCACGGTCATCAGGACAACCTTTTCCTCTTACTGTCCAAATCCAACCATACCGTTTTTGACCCACGCCATCCACCTCATCCCAGACCTCAGTGTTCTATCACCCAAACCCTCACCCATCTCTTCAACCTATCATTAACCCCGGGCATTTTCCCCTTCCCCTTTAAACATGCTACTATCACTCCAAATCAAAAAAAAAAACCCCTTTGACCCCCCCCTTTCTCTGTCCAACATCGCCCCATCTCACGCTCCCTTTTGCTTCCAAACTCCTCGAGCAGCACGTCTATCTTCAGCGTCCTCCCCCTCTCCCCAACTTCCCCTTGACCCCCACAATCTGGTTTTCCCACCCCACCACCCCCACTGAAACCGCCCCAACCAAAGTCACAAACCTATAAAATGCTAAGCTCATCCATACTTGTGCTCCCCTCTTGGACCCTTTCCCCTTTTGACCTGCCGACCATTCCCCCTCTACAATCCTCTCCCCCTCGCATCACGGGCTTGGCTCTTTCCCGGGTCTCCTCGACCTCACTGTCGGCTTTCAGCGCTCCTTTTTTCGCTCCACCTCCTCCCCCCGGCCTCTCTCTGTTTGGGTGTCCCCCCCAAAAGGGTCATCCTGGGCCCACTACTCTTTTTTATCTAACCTTGGCTCGGCGCTCATAAAACCTCACTGGCTTTCTTACCCCCTGTATGTGATATACCAACTCTACATCTCGGCCCAGATGCACTTTTTCTCTCCATCCTGACTGTCTTTCCTCCCTTTCCTCCTTCTTCTCATCACGTCTCCCAAAACTAAAATGTTTGGGGGGAAAAAAAGAATCCTCTTTCCCCCACCAACTCTACCCCCCCCTGATCTCTCTATTTCATCACGGCTCTACCCCCTCACCGGTCCCCAAATCCGCTGCCTTGGGGTAATCCAGACTCTGCTTTACTTTTAAACCCACATCCAAACCCCCCTCTGCCCGCCACCTCCCCCTGAAAAACATCTCCGCATCCCCTCATCCCTCAATAACCTACAAAAAAGTGGTCCATGCCCCTTTTCTCTCCCACCTGAACTACTGCAACATGCTTCTGTGGCCTCCCAGCTAGCACCCTCGCTCCCCTCCAATCCCCCTCCTAACTCTGCTTGCCCCCTTATCCACTTCTCTCGCTACCCCCGCCTCTCCCCTCTCAATCCCTTCACTGGCTTCCCATTGCCCCGCAATTCATTTCAAGTACTAACCATGACCTACAAAGGGTCTCCAATCCTCCCCCCCATACATCCTTCCCTAATTTTCCATACCCCCCCCGCATTTCCCTCCTCACAGGGCCTTCTCCTTTGTCTCCCCTTTTCAGCTCCTCACACCAAACGTCCCCCAAGACTTCTCCCGGCTTCCCCCACACTCTGGAAACCCCGCCCCCAAACCCTAACTCTCCTCCACTTTAAACCCGTTCAAAAGCAACCTAAACCATTTCTTCAGGGTTGCCCAAACCTTTACTAAACTTTCACTACTTCCTCCCCAACAAGTCTGCCCCTCACCTCCTTTTTTTCCCCCTCCCTTGTAGATTGTAAGCCCGCCCCGGGGGGGGGTCCTCTCCCCCTGTCGTGCCCAAATTTTCTTATCCCTTATCATTTACTCTTTACTTATTTATTATGTAACCCCCCGAATGTACAGCGCCCCGGAACAATGGCGCTTAAAATAAATAATTAAAAAAATAATGTAACACCACGTTTAAAACATGATAATCTTGAGTCAGATAATGTAGTAGATGTCACCTCATCCTAGTAACCACAGATAACCGTGATAAATCTCTGGTAAGAAATGTATTGATGTCCCTCAATCCTATGTAAAAACCACAGATAAACGTGATAACCTTGAGTAAGTAATATAAATGCACTGCAGTCCTATGTAACACCAAGATAAACAAATGTACTCTTGGGTACAGATAATAGTTTTGTTCCCTGCGTTTCCCATGAAACCACAGATAACACGTGATCACTTCTGAGTACGTAATGAGTAGATTCACCTGCAGCCCATGTAAAAAAAATCCAGGGTAAACCCAAAGTTTTATTAAAACCCCCTCCTTTGATAAAAAGGTAATTTGGGAAGGGTTTTTAAAAGTCCCCTGCATCCTATGTAACACCACCATCTCTGTTACATCTGTAAGTGACATCAGGTCAGAGGCCTTTGCGGTGGAGATGTCTAATACCTGTAGTTCTATTGGGGGCCCCCGGGTCAGAGGGGCCCCCAGGTTTTAAACCCGGTGCCGTCTTGTATGGAGTAACAGGTTGGTCCTCTGGTTCTACTACTACTGCGCGGATTGTCTGATATATGGCGGTATTATTTATATCTTTATTATTGCTGCTGCTTTTAGTTGGGGCCCATCTCATATTTGCTGGGGGCCCCATTTTACACCCCTGGGTTATGCACAATTATGTCTTCTCTCTCAGGATGTGATCAGTAAATATGGAAATGTATCCGTCCCCCTCTGTATGTTTGCTTTTTCCCGCTGTCTTATTTTACAGATCTCACCTTCTATGTATGAGATATTTAATATCAGCTGTAGACGCCAATGAAACAGCGCCACCTGTGGTCATCCCTGGTAATGCACCCTGCACACTGTAAACCGGATCAGAAACCAATTGGTCTTTTCTGTGCTTTTCCTACTTTCTATGTAAAAGATAAATATAGTATCTATAGGGTCAGGGGTCAGGGGTCAGGGGGAGCTGCTCACCGATATCATCATCATCATCATCATCATGGGTGAAGAATATTCAGCAGATAATAATCCTGCAAGACACGTCACCCAAGGATCACCCATCTCCTTACTAATCACTAGGACTGCTGGACAGTAGGGATCACTTAAAGGGAGCAGACACTGTCACATAGAGCAGGTCATGGAAGCAGAGGCGTAACTTGAAGCTCCTGGGCCCTAGTGCAAAAAGTGCATCCCATTCATAGTACTGGTGTCATCTTATGTTGCAGAGGGGCTTTTGGGCCCCCCTCCGGCTGCGGGGCCCGGTAGCGACTACTACACCCTTAAATGGAAGAGAAGAATCAAACAATCAGGGGCAAAGCAAATATATATGGAGACCCCTGGACCCTCCGGGCAACAATAACATGCACTGGTAAATACAGCTCTTACAGACCTTACCTAGTTAATAATGAGAGGCTACTGATACATGGAATACCGCCATGCAGTGGTTAAGTAAAACTACTCACTGTCCAGGGAACAGTAACATGCACTTGGTAACTCACCTCTCCCAGCCCTCACCTAGACCACAATGAGAAGCTCATTATAACAGCTCCATAAAAAACTGCCATAGAGTGCTTCATAAGACTACTCCCTGCCCAGCTAACACTGATATGCATTGGTTAACCCATCTCTTCCAGCCCTCATCTAGTTAATAATAGGAGGCTAATTATAACAGCTCCATATAATACCGCCAAACAGTGCTTATGTAAGACTACTTACTTCTCAGGTAGCAGCAATATGGATTGGTTAACCCACTTGTAACAGCCCTCACCTAGATTATAATGAGAAGCTAATTTTAACATCTCCATATAATACCGCCATACAGTGCTTATGCAAGACCACTCACTGCACAGATAACACTGATATTAATTGCTTAACCCATCTCTTCCAGCTTTCACCTCGTTAATAATGGATTACAACAAATCCATATAATACCGCCATACAGTGTTTATCTAAGACTACTCACTTCCCAGGTAGCAGTAATATGCATTGGATAAGCGATCTCTTCCAGCCCTCATCTAGTTAATAATGAGAGGCTAATTATAACAGATCCATATAATACCGCCATAGAGTGCTTACGTAAGACTACTCACTGCCCAGATGGTAAACCCATCTCTCCCAGCCCTCACCTAGTTAATAATGAGAGGCTAAATATAACAGATCCATATAATGCCGCCAAACAGTGCTGATATAACACTACTCACTTCCCAGGTAGCAGTAATATGGATTGGTCAACCCACTTGTAACCGCCAACAACCTAGATTATGAGAAGCTAATTGTAACATCTCCATATAATACCGTCATACCGTGCTTATGTAAGAACACTCACTGCCCAGGTAACACTTATATACATTGGTTAACCCATCTCTTCCAGCCCTCAGCTAGTTAATAATGAGAGACTAATTATAAAAGATCCGTGTAATACCGCCATACAGTGCTTATGTAAGGCTACTTACTTCCCAGGTGGCAGTTATGTGCATTGATTGGTTAACCCATCTCTTCCAGTCCTCACCTAGTTAATAATGAGAGGCTAATTATAACAGATCCATGTAATACCGCCAAACAGTGCTGATATAACACTACTCACTTCCCAGGTGGCAGTAATATGGATTGGTTAACCCACATGTAACAGCCCTCACCTAGTATATGATGAGAAGCTAATCATAACAGCTCCATATAATACCGCCATACAGTGCTTATGTAAGACCATTCACTGACCAGGTAACACTGATATGTATTGGTTAACCCATCTCTTCCAGCCCTCACCTAGTTAATAATAGGAGGCTAATTATAACATCTCCATACAATACCGCCATAGAGTGCTTACATAAGACTGCTCCCTGCCCAGGTAACACTGATATGTATTAGTTAACCCACTTCTCCCGGCTCTTACCAGGTCACAGCAGGGTAATAAAAGTTGTAGAAAATTTGTCCTGCTGGTGACACTTTTAAGCCTTTCCTGACAACTCATAGCTTATATACATGAACCCAGGGCTGGGACAAGGTATTATGGTGCTGTAGGCATATAGCGCCCCCCCAATGGAAAGTCCAGCCCTCTCCATACCTCCTTGCACCTGCTTCCTGCCTGGGATGAGGTGGCGCCCTAGGCGGTTGCCCACCTTCGCCTGCCCATCGTCCCGGCCCCACATGAACATATTATCATTCACTTTTGTTGGGCTGCTAATTCTATCCATCAGATTTTCACATGTTCAGGGAATTGTTACCTTTAAGTGCTGCAGAGCTGAATTCACTCTTGAACTCCCCAGTTTAAGTGTCTGCATTAGTTTTACCTGCAGTCCTATGCAAAACCGTGCGTCATAGTGATAATATAGCTCATTGCACTTACAAACTGACTCCCAAAACTGAAGATTAGATACAGAATATTCCGATTCTTGACTCAATTCTTATAACACTTTAGAAAGTTACATTGTACATGATCTGGTTTGTAGACTTGAAACGCGTTGCTGCGCCGGTCATACACATACAGGTTTCTATTTGCTGGTACTGCACGTGTAGCACATGGGTTGTTCACAAGGGTGAGGCGAGGGGCATTTCTGTGGGTTGCCATATTCATGTGCACTTGCTCTGTTAAGGGATAGTTTACCTTAAAGGGATTGTCTCACTACATTGATTCCTCTCACCTCAGTCCTGTTTTCTTGGTTTCATTTTGAATTCAGGGGCGTGTTTACTGGCTTCCACTAGGCTGAAGTAGAAGCCAGGTCTGTAGCTATAGCAACCAGTGCTGGCAGCCTATCAAGATAGATCAAACAGGTCGGGGGTAGCTTTTAGCAAACCCAGTGCTGGCAGCCTATCAGGGGGAAAAAGGAGAAGAACAGTGAGAGCATGGATAGTCACCATTGAAACCAGTGCTGCCTATCAGGGAGGATTTAGAACAGTGTCTGGACTATACGCCCAGTGTGGCAGCCAGTTTGAGGAGAGATTGAACGGTCTGTAGCTATAGCGACTGAGAGCTGTGCGCCCATAAAGAGGGATATCTAGGAATAGGTAGGACACTGTAAAGGACACATATGAAAAGGGATTGTTTTGCAAGATCTTTAACATTAAAAGCAGCATCCTCTTAGTGGACAACCCCTTTAGGCTCTTGTAGGGTAAGAAAGAGAAATATTGTATCCAATTGCAGACACCATTTGGGATCTTTTTGGACACCCCGCTTAAAACCCCCCGTTTGGAACCCTTTGGAGGACCACACCTTATCTCCATCTTCAGAGGTGCTGACCCTTTTAGTATATTGTATGACCCTGTATTATCTATGGTCTGTGCACAAGTTTTATGGTAGAATCTATTCAAGCTACTCAGCTAAGAACCCTCCTGCAACTTTGCAGAAAACCAGAGCTATAAATAAAAGTAGAGAGGTAGAATGTGATCTCACTGTAGGTGACGCCTCGTTGTAGACAGTGTCCATAGACTCTACGCAGAGCAATGCAGCAATGAGAGGACTGGGGATGTAAAGCGTTCTCTGTTACTCTACAGATCTCACCTTCTATGTATGAGATATTTGGTATCAGCTGTAGACTCCAAGGAAACAGCGCCACCTGTGGTCATCTGCGGTAATTCACTCTGCCCTGCTAAGGGTGGAAACAAACAGCGGCCCTGGGTCCTTTCAGCTGTTACACTATATATGTGATCGAAAGATAGCAAGCGAGTAACTCTGCTGTCACTTACTAATTACTGAATGGAATCATTGCCTGTTAGCTAGTACTGTCCTTTTAAGATCATTCTAAAACATTATATACTGGAAATATGTCTAGGGTCAAAAAGGGGTCCTAAGACCCACAAGAGGAACTGATTTCTGGGGCCACCAATGGAGTTGATTCTTGGGCCCACCAGTGGAGTGTTTTAGGGCCCTTTGGATTGATTCTTGGGGCCACCAGTGAGTTGATTCTTGGGGCCCCTATTGAGTTGATTCTTGGGCCCCCATTGAGTTGATTCTTGGGCCACCATGGGTTTTTCTTGGGCCCATTTGGAGTTGATTCTTGGGACCTCCAGTGGATTGATTCTTGGGCCACCTTTTAGTTATTCTTGGGCCACCTTTGGTTATTCTTGGGCCCCCAGTGAGTTGTTCTTGGGATCCCCCAGTGGAGTTGTTTCTTGGGCCCTCATTGGTTGTTTTTGAGGCCAACTGTGGAGTTGATCCTTGGCCCCGTGGGTTTTCTGAGGCTTACTTGAGTTGATTTTTAGGCCCCAGTGGTGTTGTCTTGGGGCCCCAGTGGAGTTGATTCTTGAGGTACCAGAGGGGTGTTCTTGGGTCTCACAGGAAGTTGATTCTTGGGCCCTTTTTTTTGGATAGTTGATTTTGGTGCCACCAGGGTTTGATTCTTGGGCCCACCAGTGGAGTTGTTTCTTGGGGCCACCATGGTTGTTTTTGGGCCACCCGTGGATTTTTATTTGGGGCCCACAGTGGAGTTGATTCTTGGGCACCATTGGAGTTGATTCTTGGGGCCACCAGTGGAGTTGATTCTTGGGGCCACCAGTGGAGATGATTCATGATTTCTCCTGATGTCTCATTTGGCGATCTCTCCCACTTATTAAAGCAATGTCCTGCGTTTTGGGCAGCACCGCTCACTGATGTGCAAATTCTCCAAGTCCCCAGGTAAAAGGATTTGTCTCTTATTCTACTTCACCTGTACTGCTAATAGGCTGCCCACAGACCCATATTACTTCTTCCCTGCCTGTATAGCACCAACATATCCTATAGAGTTGTACAGAGACTGTCACCGATCACATTGATCTTTATCCCCATATTGATCACAGACACTTCCAAGACAAACGTCCGTCAAGTTCAACCTTTTCTACCTTGTTACCTTTTTCTGTGAATCAATCGAAATTTTTAAATATAAAATTAATATTGTATTTTTTTTTTTTAATTCCTAATTTTTGAAGATCATCAGATCATTCCACCGAATCTGCTAATCCCCCCCCCCCCGTATGTTAGTTTGCCCCAACCCTGTTTTTTTTCCCCGGTTGGGGGAAAACCCAATAGAAACCCCGGGGCCCCTGTGCTCTGGAAAACCCCAATGAACTACCCCAGGATTGTCTGCTGAAAACCCAAAGACTTACCGGGGACCCCTGGCTCTGGAAACCCCCAATGAACTCCCAGGGATGTGTCCGAGAACCCCAACGGGAATACCCAGGATCTGTCCTGGAAACCCCAATAGAAAATACCCACCCCCATGTTTTTCGCTGGGAAAACCCAATTTTGACTCCCCGGATCCCCTGTGCGGGGATGGGGAAAACCCAATAAAATACCCAGACCCGTCTCTGGAAAAACCCCCAATAAACATCCCCACGACCCATGGTGCAAAAAACCCCAAAAAGCTACCCAACCCCCTGTCGCAAAAAAACCCAAATAAACCCCCAGCCCCTTTAAAGAAAACCCATAAAAATTTCCCCAGGACCCTGTCCTGAAACCCCAATGAACATACCCCGGACCCCCTGTTTTTTCGGAAAACCAATAAAATAAGGATTTCCTAAAAACCCCAAAATTTGAACTTACCCAACCCCGGGGCTCGAAAAACCCAATAGAAAATACCCAACCCCTTGTGCTGAGAACCCCAATAAACTTCCCCCGGGACCCCGTGCGCTGAAAAAAACCCAATAGAAACCCCCAACCCCTGTTTCCAAAAAGAAAAAATAAAAAATAAGACCCTTTGGAGAAAAATAAAAAACAAAAATCAGAATTGCTCTAAGAAAACCCAAAGCATACCCGGACCCTTGCTGCGAGAAACCCAAAAAACTCCCAGGACCCCTTGTCGCGAAAAAAACCCAATAAAACATACCCAGGCCCCTTGTGCGAAAAAACCCCATGAACATACCCGGACCCTTGTCGTGAGAAACCCAATAAAAATTTCCCCCGGGATCCCTGTGCGCTGAGAAAACCAATAAAAACATACCCGGGACCCCTGGGCGTGAAAAAAACCCAATAGAACATACCCAGGACCCCTGTGTCGCTGAGAAACCCCAATGAACAACCCGGCCCCCCTGTGTCGTGAAAAAACCCCATAAAACATCCCAGGACCCCTGTGTCACTGAGAAACCCCCCAATAGAACATCCCCCGGCCCCCTTGTGCGAAACCCCCCCAAAATAGAACATACCGGACCCCTTGGGCGCTGAGAACCCCAATAAAAATCCCGGCCCTGTGTGCTGAGAAAAACCCCAAAGAAAATCCCAGGACCCTGGCTGCTGATAAACCCCAAAAGAACATACCCCCGACCCTTTCGCTGGAAAACCCAATAAAACATACCCGGACCCCTGGGGTGTGAGAAACCCCAATAGAAATCCCCCGGACCCCTGTGTGCTAAAAAACCCCAAATAAAATACCCGGCCCCCTGTGCGCTGGAAAAACCCAAATTAAACATACCCAGGACCCTTTGCGTGGAAAACCCCCAATAGAACATCCCGGCCCTTTTTCGCTGAGAAACCCAATAGAACATACCCAGGACCCCTGTGCTGCTGAGAAACCCCAATAGAACATACCCAGGACCCCTGTGCTGCTGAGAAACCCCAATAGAACATACCCAGGACCCCTGTGCTGCTGAGAAAACCCAATAGAACATACCCAGGACCCCTGTGTCCTAAAAAAAACCCCCCAATAAACATCCCCAGGACCCCTGTGTGCTGAAAAAACCCTAGAACATACAAGGCCCCTGTGTGCTGGAAAACCCCCAATTTAGAACATACCCGGCCCCCTGGGCTGAGAAAACCCCAAATAGAAAAACCCCAGGACCCCTGTGGCTGGGAAAAAAACCCCAATAAAACAACCCGGACCCCTGTCGCTGAGAAACCCCAATAGAACATACCCCGGGCCCCCCTTTTGGGTGTCGCTGAAAAACCCCCAATAGAACCCCTACCCAGGACCCTGTGTCGCTGGGGGAAAACCCAATAGAAATACCGGACCCCCTGTGCTGCTGAAAAAACCCCAAAGAACATCCCGGCCCCCTGTGTCGCTGACAAACCCAATAGAACATACCCACGACCCCTGGTGCGGGAAAAAAACCCAATAAACATACCCGGGCCCCCTGTGCGCTGAAAAACCCCCAATAGAACTCCCCCGGACCCCTGGTGCTGAGAAAACCCAATAGAAATCCCCGGGACCCCCTTGCGCTGGAAACCCCAAAAACATACCCCGGCCCCCTGTCCCTGGGGGAAAACCCATAGAACATCCCCGGGGCCCCCTGGTCCTGAGAAACCCCAATAGAACTCCCCAGGCCCCCCTTGGGGCTCTGAAAAACCCCCAAAATTAGAACATCCCCAGGCCCCGGGTGGCTAAAAACCCCCCAATAGAAAAACCCCCGGCCCCTGTGCCGGGAAAAAACCCAATAGAACTACCCGGGACCCCTTGTCGTGAAAAACCCCCAATAGAAATCCCCAGGGCCCCCTGTGTCTGAGAAAAACCCAATAAAATCCCCCGGACCCCGGTGCTGCTGAGAAACCCCAATAGAAAATAACCAGGTCCCCTGTGTCACTGAGAAACCCAATGAACTTACCCGGCCCCCCTGTGCTGCGAGAAAAACCCATAAAACATACCCGGGGACCCCGTGCTCTGAGAAACCCAAAATAGAACAACCCGGGCCCCCGGGTGCTGAGAAACCCCAATAACCCCCATACCCCAGGACCCTGGCGCTGAGAAACCCCAAAGAACTACCGGGCCCCTGGTTGCTGAGAAAACCCAATAGAACATACCCAGGACCCCTGTGTCGCTGAGAAACCCCAATAGAACATACCCAGGACCCCTGTGCTGCTGAGAAACCCCAATAGAACATACCCAGGACCCCTGTGTCGCTGAGAAACCCAATAGACCTCCCAGGACCCTTGGTCGTGAAAACCCCCCAAATAACATACCAGGACCCCTTTGGGGCTGCTGAGAAACCCCAATAGAACATACCCAGGACCCCTGTGCTGCTGAGAAACCCCAATAGAACATACCTAACCCCAATAGAACATACCCAGGACCCCTGTGTCGCTGAGAAACCCCAATAGAACATACCCAGGACCCCTGTGTCACTGAGAAACCCAATAGGACATACCCAGGACCCCTGTGTCGCTGAGAAAACCCAATAGAACATACCCAGGACCCCTGTGCTGCTGAGAAACCCCAATAGAACATACCCCGGACCCCTGTGTCGCTGAGAAAACCCAATAGAACATACCCAGGACCCCTGTGTCGCTGAGAAAACCCCCAATGGGGAACATACCCAGACCCTTGTGTCCTAGAAAACCCCCAATAAAACATCCCCCGGGACCCCGGTGTGCTGAAAAACCCCAATAAAAACATCCCCAGGACCCCTGTGCGCTGAAAAAACCCCCAATAAAACAACCCGGCCCCTGTGTGCTGAAAAACCAAAGAACAAACCCAGGACCCTGTGTCGCTGAGAAAACCAAATAGAACATACCCAGGACCCCTTGTGTGAGAAACCCCCAATAGAACATACCAGGACCCTGTGCCTGAAAACCCCCAATAGAACATACCCGGACCTGTGTCGGGAAAAACCCCAATAAAACCTACCCGGCCCCCTGTTTTCGTGGAAAACCCAATAGAACATACCCAGGACCCCTGTGTCGCTGAGAAACCCCAATAGAACATACCCAGGACCCCTGTGTCGCTGAGAAAACCCAATAGAACATACCCAGGACCCCTGTGCTGCTGAGAAACCCCAATAGAACATACCCCGGACCCCTGGTCGCGAAAACCCCCCAAATAGAAATCCCCCAGGACCCTTGTCGCAGAAAACCCAAGAACATACCGGGCCCCCCGTGTGTGAGAAACCCCAATAGAACATACCCAGGACCCCTGTGTGCTGAGAAACCCCAATAGAACATACCCCGGACCCCTGTGCGCGAAAAACCCCAATAAAAACATCCCCCGGACCCTGTCGTGAGAAACCCAATTAGAACTTTACCCGGACCCTTGCCCTGGAAAACCCAATAAACATCCCCCGGCCCCCCGTGCGCTGAAAAAAACCCAGAACATACCCGGACCCTGTGCGGAGAAAACCCCAAAATTTAGAACAACCAAATTTTCGGATTTATTGCAATAAAATGCAAAATGTTGTGAATTCAGCTGAATAAATCCGCTCTTCCTCCATTTTTGGAAACCCTTTTATCGGGGTTTACCCTAAGTCAGTGAGACGCCCCAAGGTGCCGGAGGGTTAACTGGTTCAGTGCCAAAGCCCCTAACAGCTGGGGGGGGGGGGGGCTATAATTAGCAAAGCTGATAAGAGGTAATTCTGTAATGATAGGATAGATGTTACATGAAGCAGATCCAGAATCCACCAGAGAGCAGTCATCGGATCAGATAGGGAGCAGGCGCCCGGCCCTTTATTCGGACTTTTTTAATGAGTTTTCCTATATTAAAAAGATATCTCATTTTCAAGGGCTAAAAAACCCAAAGGCTTTGTTATTTCATCGAATTTGAACAATAAAGGAAATACAATAGATCCAGACAAAGGACCCCAAACCCCCGAGAGCTTTACTGTAAATCCCAAACCCTATGAGGAGCAAATTACGGCCGTTTCCCGTCCAAATTCACTGTGAACCTATTTGGGGGACTTGGTCAAGGCTCCCACCCATGGGTTTTCTATTGAGCAGGCAGCTGTCCAGAATCTGTGGAAAAACAAACCACAGGTGCGGGGATTTTACTGGGGGCCTATTTTTACTGTACTGACCAAGTGACTACACCTGGGGGGGTGGGGGGGCTTGCAAAGCAGGGCTGTGGGTCCAAACCCAAAACCCCACTCCACTCCCCAGCCTGTGACCCAAGCTTCTGGGGCCCTATACGGTGGGTTTGCTCAGGGCCCGTTACGCCCTTTCCTTTTGGGGGGTTTTATCATTTCATTAAATGTTTTTTGGAAAAAGGGGACAGTGAAAACAAGCAAACTTTGTAAAAGGGGTGTCATTTGCAAAACGTCTTGTTTTCACCGTTTCCCTTACCTTTTGTTTTGTGTAAAAACTGTTCCCAAAAACGGGCGGATTCGCCTCATTTCATTTCATTGGTGAGGCTCTATAATTTACATTCTGTTGGCCCCCGGTCGTATTCCGGGGGGGGCATCCTCCTTCCACTCAAAAAATGGACCCCCGGCAACATTTTACCTGCACAGCCCACTCCCCAGTAACACTGCAGCTGCTTTCCAATCAGAAAAACAGCAGAATTTTTGGCCCTGGTGCCTAATCTCTGGTGTAAGGGGGGTGGCAACAATTTCTTTTTTTCAGCCCCCCAATTCCCCATAACCTGCAGCTGCTTTACCCAAACAAAAAAAGCAAATTTTGGGCCCCGGTGCCTTAATGCTCCTGCTGTAAACTTTGAAGGGAGACGATCGTGCTGCTCTGGTAGTTCATATAAGACTGGATTAAACTGTAACAAACCTCCAGATGTGAGAGGAGAAGAGATCAGTGCTCTGAGTTCATAGAAGGCTGTCTAGACTTAATGCAGGGCTGTGCTATGTAAACAGCTCTTACAAAATAAGACTGCATAGGGAGAAGAACGACACAGTGACATGTGGTCTCAGACAGAGAGGGGGGGGGGGCAGCACACTGACCCGGGAGCGAGCATGAACAGTGAAGGGGGGAGGATGATGTCATCCCCCTTCTGTTAAGAAACACCCAGCTGGGAGAGGAAGAAACGCCCTTGATTTCAGGAACTGAGAAAATCAAACTACAAGAAAACAGCCGAACTGATGAAGCGATACATCCCCTTTAAGCTTTATGTACTTGCTCAGGGCACCCAATGTCGGCAATGTGCACAAGTCCTCATCACCCCACATTGCTAAAAGTGCAAAGGGTGCACAACAATGGACCTACTCTAGCACCGTGCACCCTAATATGGAGGTCAATGCTATGAATCAGCATGCTGGATTTGGTATTGACTTCCCGCTTCTTGATTTTCTATGAAGTCCATAGCTCTATAGGTGTTAGGATCAATCATATCTGCCAATAAAATCATACTTGGATCAAGACCTCATTTACCACACAAGTACTGCTGATCTATAGTTGAGCTTCAATGGTTTGGGCCCCGATCATGTGTGTCCCACCACCAAATCTACTATTCGGCCCCAGCTACCCTTCGTATGATGCAAAATTAGATGCATTTTTACACTAGTTTTGCTATAGTCCTATGGAAAACCTTCATGGTGTCAGAGATGTGTCCTATAACAAACCCAGCTCTGCTACATCAGTCTCTTGACGCCAGAGCTGTCAATCACCAAACAACAATGTGATGGCTCCATTTAACTAAAAGTCACATGTTCTAACCAAAACCAAACACAGCTCAGGATGCGTGATTCCTGCAATGGATACAGATGCATGAAGCTAATGATACAGATCAGTCTTTGGAGTCATCATGTCCTCAGTTTAGGTTATTACGAAGATGAAAAGCCTGGGCTGGATTTCTTGGTCCAGGTTTAGGTTCAAATATTGGGTAAGATCTGCAGGGTTTGGAAGGCGACGTTCATAGGTCAATGGTTAAAGCTGCTGAGAAGCCTTTCATATGTTGTGCACGGTACAATCCTCACTCCGCGCCCATCAAAGAATCGCAGATCTTAGTATGAAGGGAGGGGGGGGGGGGGCACCTATGTTGACATCTTATGCTAATTCCTCGTTTTTCCTACCAGTTATCAGTTCTGCGTACACACCAGCTAATTGCTCATTAAGTCTGTCGAATGGTAAAACATATGAAGACGCGTCCCCAAGGATGACCCCGGTTCCACACTTATGCACAAAGACACAAATTTATTTACTTAAAGGATCATGACTGTTAATGAGAAAGATTTCATCTTGTAAAGGAAGCAAAATCAATGTGTTTGGCAATAATATTGTGCCTGGAAAAGACGGCGGCGCTTGTTTGACACCTCACACCGTCAAGGGGGGGTAGGATCTTGGTTACTGCACTTGGGAGTTGAAGGTAGAGTCTCACCTGAGGGAATTGACATCTAGTGATTCAATGAGTGCGGGGATGCAAACATGGACCCTCAAACTGGATGGACATTTGAAAATTTCCATTTCATCGAACCTTGGCTGGCACCATGGTGCATAGTCTGCAAGAACTATTTAGTAGCCAAATGCTATGCAAGCTGTAGGTAAATGGGACACACGTTGGACTCTATTGTGCTGCGCCACATCTGACCTTGGGTGAAGGTGCCGTCTCCGCATATATATATTCACTGTCCTTGCACTTTCCACTGTCAACCCTTGCACTGTTCACTGTCAACCTTTTCAATGGGCTTGCACTGTCCACTGCCAGTCCTTGTACTGTACTTGCACTGTCCATTGTCAACCCTTGCAGTGTCCACTGTCAACCCTTGTATTGACCTTGCATTGTCCACTGCCAGTCCTTTAACTGTCTTTGCACTGACTATTGTCAACCTTTGCACTGGGCTTGCACTATCCACTCCCAGCCCTTGAACTGTACTTGCACTGTCCATGGTCAACCCTTGCACGGTCCACTGTTAACCCTTGTATTGACCTTGCACTGTCCAATGTCAACCCTTGCATTGTTCACTGTCAACCCTTGCACTGTTCACTGCCAGTCCTTGCACTGTCTTTGCAACATTTACTGTAAACCTTTGCAACATTGCACTGTCCACTGTCAACCTTTGCACTGGGCTTGCACTGTCCACTGTCAACCCTTGTATTGACCTTGCACTGTCCACCGCCGGCCCTTGCATTGTCCAAATCATCACCCAAGTTGATATCATTCCAATATTCTGACTACAAATTAAGGTAGGAGCGTGTTTAGACTTTGATATCACCCAAAGTATTGGCGGTGTTACAACTTTTCCAATTGACCCAAAATAAACAAAAACTTTGTCCGCACATTTAGATGGAGCCAGGCGATGACTGCGAGACCCTTCATCTGAAACTGTATAACCTGCTAATCCAACTCTTACTCGCTGCCTAACACATTAGAGACAATTATGAGGGCAGTTTAAGTCCTCAAACAGAGAGGCTTTTCAAGGAGCTAAAGCAAAAGAGGCTTTTTATGTTTTCTGGCAAGGATCTACCACTAATTCACAGATCATAATTGAAAACGCTCAGCTTTTCTAAAGACTCGGTTTTTGTCCTTATTTTGCACCAGTTTCCGTCTCTTGATAGAAAAAGAAACAAGGAGCACAAGACGCAAGTTAAGTCTAATGGGTTCAAAGGAAACTCAAACCAGGTGGGCAGCGTAGACGGCGTCGTCTTCCACTTACCCTACTGGGAATAATGGCTGAAGCTTCATGATCATTGGGTTCAGGCTAATTTTGTTTGTTTTTACCCTCATCCTGTTGACCCCCCCATCGTGATTGCTACAAATACTTGCTTTTCCTCCCATCTATCTTCTGTGATAAGAGCGTTGAGGGCAATTGCTAACTTGGGACGGATTCGCCTATACCCAACATCATCCAGGAGTAAAGCGCCCATTCCACCGGCACGATTCCTTACTATCTTGCTCATGAACCTCATTACTTTGCTCTACGCCGAATGCAAATGTAGAAGAAGACCTCAGGTTCAGATCTTTGATCTCTTCTACCGCGGCAGAAACCAATCTCAGGCAACAGACAGCACAAGATTGCATTAAAATGATCCTTGAAGCATCGAAGAGGCGTCTTCTCGACCTTCTACTGTAGAAGGCGCCTACCCAGAGAAGCTCAAGGTGGTGAGGGAAAGAAAATTGAGTTCACATTGACAACTCGGGGATTACATCTGAAGAATCTAGAAGACTACAGATCCTTCCAAGACTATCAGTCTTGCTCAATCAAGGCTTCTAAGTCTATATCCATTGGAAGAGCAGCACCAGCGACCTCCCAACCGGTATCCACTGCTCCACGTGAAACCTTAAAATAAACATGTGTTTTACGATTCCTCAAGACCCACATTCTAAGAACAAGACATCTTTTATTTTTTTTTTTCCGCTCGTTGAACAATCCAAGACGCCTGCACGTTTCCAAATTCGAAAACACCCCATGCGTCTTACTAAGTAGGAACACTCTGCGTGGGAAATTGGCACCGGAGGAGAAGTGAGATAAATCTTGGAATCTTCACATTTCCTGGCCGGATTTTTTTTTTCTTTTTTTTTTTCTTTTCCCCTCCTTTCCTTACTCCCTAGAACAAATCATCATCCCAGAGGGATTTATTGTAAGATAGGTAACAAGACGTAGCCCCGGTGTCATGAATTATGGAGACAACATATGGGGAATTATGTGCACCTTGCAGATGGGGAGATGGGAGACGGCCACAAATAGTTCCTGTTGCTATTTAAAGCAGCCATTCTTTTTAGTTTATGGCTCCGGAGCCCCCAGTGAAGATGGATATTGGTTGTCAGACTGATTCTGTGAGACGGGGAAATTTAAAGCTGCTTCTTGCCGAGATGGATGCAGAGCGCTGGTCTGCATTATGTACGACTCAAGCAACTGTGGCAAAACGTTTTATTCCGAAATTGATTTTACCTGGACACTACTTGTGCGTGTGGAATATATCTACAGCACAGACATTAATCAATATCAGCCTGCAGAGGACGAGGGCAACACACGGCCGGGCTCCTATAATGCTCAATGATAATCATAATAATATAATACATTGCTTGCTGCCTGCATAGAAGCCGCTATGGACCCTTCTTCTTCTTACACATCACTGGCATTTTGCTGTCAGATGGTCATTTTTGGCCGTGCATCTACTGCAGGCTGCTGAGGAGGAGAGATTTTTTTTTTCGCTTTCCAGCGGCTCGACATAATAATACTGCGTTGATGCTCAAAGAATGGGCTCAGCTAAACAGAGAGTCTGTTCATTGAAATATACAAGAACTGTTCAGCACTACAACTAGCTCCACTCCTGCAGTTGGCGTGGCATGCTTAATACCGCACATCTTCATCACGAGTGCCTAGCACAATGTACATATCGGGGGAGCTCAGGGCATAAGCCCCTTCTTATATAATATCCAGGTCCAGGGCACATTTCCTAATTCTATATTTGCTTGTCTTGGTGTATTTATAAATATGCACAATGTACATATCGGGGGAGCTCAGGGCAAAAGCCCCTTCTTATATAAAATCCAGGTCCAGGGCACATTTCCTAATTCTATATTTGCTTTTCTTTCTGTATTTATAAATATGCACAATATATGTATCAGGGAGCTCAGGGCACCAGCCCCTTATATAATATCCAGGTCCAGGGCACATTTCCTACTTCTCTATGTGCTTGTCTTGGTGTATTGATAAATATGCACAATATATGTATCAGGGAGCTCAGGGCATAAGCCCCTTCTTATATAATATCTAGGTCCAGGGCACATTTCCTAATTCTATATTTGCTTTTCTTTCTGTATTTATAAATATGCACAATGTCAATAGAAAATATTTGGGATTTATTCATTTGCATCTCACTGCAGATACAGAAGCTCCAGGTTTCCTACTTAGCATCAGTGCCAGTGCAACCTGGACACGTCTATGTTTTTCCTACCAGTTGCATTTAGCTCCTCTTATGCAAAGATCACCCCACATTTAGCAGGTGCCTGGAGTGTTTTCTGCTCCCCAGCCCCTCAGTACCGCAGCCAAGTGCTCCTGTCTGACCATTGTACAACTCCAACCCATCACTGCAATCCCCTCGGCCACTAGAGATTGATTTCTGTTCCAGCTCTGCAACTAAACGTGTATAAAGGACAGAACTTGCAATGGGCTATCTCCTTACCTGGCTTTAGGTACAGAGTAAGACTGCAAAGCACTGGCTGAGGGATGCTAGCAACCTCTGTGCATGGCAATGGCACAGCTGTCTTGCTGGAGGGTAAAACATCTTACATTGCACACATTTAGTGAGAGGTGAGGATGCATTCAGCAGCCACCTGCCTGTGCAGTGCATGGAAGTGACGGACAGTCCCAGCATCACCATCCACTCATCAATAGCAGTTAATTGGATTTGCATGTGAAGAACAAGGCTTACTTTCATGTGGCTTGACAGTTCTGCGCTCAGAATCCTAATTCGGGGACCAGTAGCTGAGCCCTTGGATTCCAGCCGCACACTGGAGAGGGGGGACCCTGTCCCTGTGGTGCAGGGCTGCTGGCTTACCTTTAATTCCTGTAGGGCATAGATGCTGGTGTGATAGTTCTGCAGCAACTCCAGAGCATCATCCGCAATAAGGAGAGCAGTCCCAAGTTGAACCATTCAAAGCTAACCCTGGATTCAATAGCTCCTTCTTCATTCCATGCGAGTCCCCAGCAGCAGCAGCAAAAAGAAGCTGGATCCTTCCTGCAACAAGACAGAGTGTATCCAAAGTTGTGGCTGAGTCCTCTGAGGATTTGCAGCTCAGCTCTCGACCAGGCAATTCCACATAGCAGGGCAGGTGAGCTAGCTCTCCAAAGCCTCAAAGTCTACTCACAAGTTGGGATGTCAAGCTTCACTGGTAGAGAAGGAAGGCAAAGCCCAGATCTATTCCAGGGGGGACAGTGCTCTGCTGGTGCTCCCTGCAGACAGATCCTTCATGCTGTGGGAGGATGCAGTGGTGTCTGCTGGAGACCTCAGAGTCTATGGTGAGGACTGAGCAGCTCAAGCCTGCTGTCTGAATTCAGCTCTGTGCAAGGCAGCATTCCTCTCCACCAGTGACATCATCAGAGGGAGGGGCTTAGCATGCAAATCATAGAACCTTTCCCTGGATATTTTGTTGCTGGCTCTTAAAGGTATCTTGCTGAATGCTTCCACCCTCAGTCCACTTGCAGGAAATCAGGACTGCAGCATCTCTCCCAGGAAGGGCTCCCTGCAGCTGGTACCTCTGTCCTGTGCTCCCTCCTTATAAGGGGCATGCGCTCTATACAGAGCAGGGAGCCCAGGCTTCTATACAGAGCAGGGAGCCCTGGCTTCTATACAGAGCAGGGAGCCCAGGCTTCTATACAGAGCAGGGAGCCCAGGCTTCTATACAGAGCAGGGAGCCCAGGCTTCTATACAGAGCAGGGAGCCCAGGCTTCTATACAGAGCAGGAGCCCAGGCTTCTATACAGAGCAGGGAGCCCAGGCTTCTATACAGAGCAGGGAGCCCTGGCTTCTATACAGAGCAGGGAGCCCAGGCTTCTATACAGAGCAGGGAGCCCAGGCTTCTATACAGAGCAGGGAGCCCAGGCTTCTGTGTGCAGCTGGGATTTGTTGCACTTGATACTATGTAGAAGTGGATGACAGTGATTGTAAGGTGCAGGGATGGAGCAGCCTGGAGTCTCTGTACAAAGCTCCGCAGGGAACAACTGCTTCTTAAAATAGAGCAATTCTCTATCACACGAGGATTCCTGTGTGGTTAAAAGCTGCAGCACGAAATGCAATCGTGTCCTTTCATGTTTAACCCCTCAGTGTCTGCAGAGAGGGGGGGTGCTGTGTATCTCCAGGCTGGCACACAGTGTCTATGGAGCAGGGGGGACCACTGTGCATAGAGATGCTGGATGAGGTGGGAGGGCTGCATAGTAAAAAGAGGTGGGGACGTGGATGGATCCAGTCAGCTTTGCCCAGTTTTCTGCAGAAGCTTTGACAGCCGCCCTGGCACATCTCCATCTCCTGGGAGCACTGTCATAATAATCATGTGCAAACACCAAGCCTTGTGCAGGGCACCAGGGAGCAGAGGGCTGCTGCCAGCTGTTGTGCACTGCAAGTCCCAGCATGCCCTGGAGATCCTGGAGGGTTGCAGCTCTGCAGGTCACAGCTCTATAGGAGCCTGTCATGACTTTGCATGCCAGCGCAGGGAGCAGCTGAGGGTCTGCGCAGCACTGTTCGTGCACTGTAACCCACTCCCCTGGGATCCTGGGGGGTTGCAGCTCTGCAGGTCAAGTTATAGGACCCGTCTGTTTTGCATGCCAGCGCAGGGAGCAGCCTGAGATCAGTGATCGCAGCGACATCGATGTCACGATATAGTCGGTGTTACTAGTGAGCAGCAGACGATCTCCACCAGGGACGAGCGCAGACTCCTCTGCAGCCACAAGCAGCAGCCCCCGGGGTCCATCCCCGACCCATAATGATTGTTCTAGATAAAACATATGCACGATACAATGAATGAGCATCATGATCAGCTATCGCGACAGGCACACACACGCGGGGTGCAATGTGGCAGCTTAACCCTATCTATGCCCGATGCCCCTGCACTGATGCCGCAGATCCTATGAATCCTCACAACCTCCCCAGATCTATGTATCCAAGATCACATGCAAGATTTGGATCGGCCACATGTTGGTTTTCCCTAATTCAGGGTTTTTCCCGGGAAAAGAGGGGCACCTGGAGCTCCCGGGCCTAGTGCAAAAAAATGGGAAAAGGGGCCCCCCACTTACCAAATGCAAATTCCAATAGGTGGGGTCTCCTTATGTGGAAGGAGGGCTTTTGGGGCCCCTTTTGGCTGGGAAGGGCCCTGTAGGGGCTGCGACCTTTTGGGACCCCCTATTTGGAAAGCCCCTGCCCCAGGGACGAATTTTTCCCTTTAACAGCAGGGACCTTAGGGGTTTTCCTTTTATTTGTTTCCTTATAAACCCGCCCCGCAAAAAACAAATCTTCTCTCCACCCCCCCCCCCCCCCCCCCCCCACCAAAAATGGAAACAAATTAAAGTTTTTTATCCTTTCGCAATCACCCATTACCTGCCCGACCTACCTTGGTTTAAAGCATTGGGGGGCCCCCAAAATTTGGGAAACCTTAAAATCCCACTATTTTTCCCCCCCACCATCACCTTAAAAGAGCAATTTTACACAGTCAAAAATTATTATGAAAAAACAGCTAATATCCAAAAATTTCCCCAAAGGTGTGCAGCAAAAACAGCAGGGGCCGAGTGGCCCCAAAAAGGTCCATAGAGCCCAAACCCCCGGGGAAACAACCCTTCCAAAGGGGGGGGGCCCCCACCAACCCTCCCCCGTGCTGCAACCCCCAGCTGCTGGAGGGGCCAAAAGAGCCCAAAACCCCCACCATCCCGGGGCCCCCCATGCTGACTCACCCACAAACTGCTGGGGGCCATAGAGAAAAACCCCTCCAGGGCCCCAAATATGCTGAAATGCACCCACAGCTGCTGGAGGGGGGCCATAGAGAAAAAACCATCCCCGGGGCCCCCCATGCCTTGGGGGGGGGGGGGCCCCAAAAGGGGGGGGGGGGGGGGTGCGATCCCCCCCAAGTTTCTGGAGGGGGCCATAGGGGGCCAAAAACCACCATCCAAGGGGGCCCCCAAAATGCTTTACTTTCCAAACCCCCCAGCTGCTGGGGGGCCCTAGAGCCAACCCCCACCATTTCCCCCGGGGCCCCCCCTTTCCCGACTGCACCACAGGGGGGCCATAGAGCCAACACCCCCATCCGGGGCCCCACATGCTGACGCACCCACGGGGTTTGCGGAAGGGGTTTATAAAAGCCAAAAACCCCCATCCCCGGGGTCCCACATTCTGCCTGCACCCCCCAGTCTGGAGGGGCCATTTGAGCCAAAACCACCAAACCAGGGCCCCACATGCTGGGGCTGCAAACCCCCAGCTGCCCGGGGGGGGCCTTTTGAGCCAAAAACCCCCACCCCGGGCCCCACATGCTGGACTGGGACCCCAGCTGCTGGGGGGAGCCCAAAAGCCAACACCCCCTCCAGGGGCCCCAAAATGGGGGGGCTGCACCCCCCAACTGCTGGGGGGGCCATAGGAGCCCAAAAAACAACCATCCAGGGCCCCACAAACTGAGAATCTCCCACAGTTATGGAGGGGGCCTTTGAGCCAACAAACCCCCATCCCGGGGGGCCCCACATCTGACTGCAACCCACAGTGCTGGAGGGGCCAAAAGAGCCCCACCCCCCATCCCCGGGGGCCCGCACAAAAATGACTGCAAACCCCAGCTGCTGGGGAGGGGCCCTAGAGCCAAAAACCATTCTCACCGGCCCGGGGGCCCCACATTGGCTGGGCCCCACAGCTGCTGGGAGGGTC
>JAODAL010054606.1:0-24515 GCA_025379985.1 Phyllomedusa bahiana
ATTTTTTTCCCCCTTTGGGAAAATAATCTGCAGGCATCATATTCCTGGGAAAAATAACCCCTGCAGGCATCATATGTCCTGGGGGGAATAATCTGCTATCATATGACCGGGAATAATCTGCACATCTAAGTCCTGAGGGTAATAATCTAAGCATCTATGTCCTGGGGTAAAAAACTACAGGCATAAATATCCCCCCCTGGGGCTATTAATCTCGGCAATATTCCGGGGGGAATAACTGCAGGCACATATGTCCTGGGGGTAATAATCTGCAGCATCATAGTCCGGGGGGTAATAGCTGCAGCATCAATGCCCGGGGGAAATAATCTGCGGGCTCTATGTCCGGGGGGTAATAACTCGCATCATATGTCTTGGGGGTAAAACGCAGGCATCAAATGTCCGGGGGGTAAATCTGCAGCATTCATCTGCCCTAGGGGGAGAAAAACTTGGAAAAAACGCTTGTTAAAAAAGACTGGGCGTTCTTGTAGAAAAAGACTACAAACACATCAATTCAATCAGCTCCCTCTAGGGCAAGAAAGATATTGGCGTTATTAAAAAGTCCGGGACCCGGGGGACAAGGATGTCATTCTACCCGTATAAAGCATTGGTGCATCCTCACTTAGAATAGCGTTCAGTTCGGGGCCCCGTTTAAGAAGAGATGTAATGGAGCAGAGAAGTGCAAAGACAAAACCCAAAATTTAAAAGGAAAAAAGATCTTAAGAAAAGACAAAGACGAGCAACCAAACAAAAGGGAATGGAGCATTTTAGAAAAGAGAAAAAAAAAAAAAAACCAAACTAAAAGGGGGAAATGAGCATCTAAGAAAGAGCAAAGCAAGAAACCCAAAATTTTAAAAGGGGGAATGAGCATCTTAAAAAAGAGCAAAGCGAGCAACCAAATTTATAAAGGGAAGGAGCATCTTGTTATAGGAAAGGGGTTAAGAATTGAAATGATTTAGTCTGAGAAAAGAGGGTTTTCGGGGGGACATGATTAATTTATATAAATAAAAAAGGGCCCCTACAAAAAGAAAGGGGGAAAAATTTTTTTCAAGGAAGTCCCCCAAAAACAAAGGGGACATTCCCTTCACTGGAGAAAAAAGGATTCAATCCCCAAGAAAAGCGTTCTTCACTGTGAAACTTTAATCTGTGGAAAACCACCTGGGGACAGGTCACAGCGGAACAGGTGGGGATTCAAAAAGGCTTAGATACCTACCTGACACAAAGAATATTAATGCTACTAGCCATGTAAAACTGGATCGGGCTGGTGGGGGACTTGGGTCAGAGAGGGGGTCCCCCCGGGAGCCTGGGGTCAAGAGAGTCCCCCTGGAGCAGTTTGGGTTTTTCCCTTGTGGGTTTCAGGGCATTCACCAGTGGTGGGCTGGTTTTAAAGCCTTTGTCTCCCCCCTTCATCCACATTTTCCCACCCTTGGATAATTTGATACACGGTCTTCTTTAATGTCTAATTAATAACATTTAACTGCGGCCCCCCGAGCCTTGACCCCCTGCAACCTGAGCACCCGGGACCCATGACCCCCCTGGACCCCTGAGCCCGCGAGCCCTGAGGACAGCAAAAAATTCCGGGTCATTAAATCGCGGGGGCGGCAGGCCTTGTGGTGTGTAATGGTTAAACCCCCAAAAGGTCCGGGGAAGGGACGACCAGTGACCGTGACAAATCATTGCTGTGGGGGGGTACACCCATCTGCGGGATCTCACGGGAAAGCAACTGGACAAAAATTTACTGAAAAACCCCTCCTAGGTGATAAAAAGGGCCCAGGACACACAGGACCCACAGCCTGGTGTGGGGCCCGGAGCCACAACTCCTGCAACCCCCTTGTCCCCCCCAGACCTTTGTCTAAAAAACATCAAAAACGGGAGCATAAAAGAAGGGGCCTATCTGATGGGTTGCATCACTTACTGGGGTTTAATGCGGAGAGAGGTGCACAGTTATAAATTTCAGGGCACGCACTGGGAGAGGTCACAGTTACAAGCCAGGCAGGGGGGTAACTTTGGTTCACAAAGTGGGGGGGCCAATTTTTTCCCCCCATCCCCCTATCTTTATTACACACTGTACCCTAAGATTACTTACATCCGTACACCAGATAAAAACATTTCACATTGCTCCCCCGAGATTCATCACTGACCCCAGAGATTACATTCTCACTGGGCCCCAAATTACATTTCCACTGGACCCCAGAGATTTCATTACCACTGGGAAACCCCGGATTACATTGCACACTACACCCCAGAATTTCATTACTCCTGGCCCCAAATTGCATTTCACACCCACCCCGGGGATTACATTTCACATTTGGGCCCCAGAGATTACATTACACACTGTACCCCCGAATTACATTACTCACTGTACCCCAAATTACATTTACACACTTTTCCCTAAAAATTAAAATTACATGCCATACCCCAGAGATTACATCACCTGGCCCCCGAGATTACATTTTCCAACCCCTGCCCCGAATTACATTACACACCGATCCCCGAGATTTCATTTTCCACTGTACCCCAAGATTACATTTTCCACTTTTACCCCAGACATTACATTACCAGCCATACCCCAGAGATTACATTACACTGTACCCCAGAGATTACATTACAAATTGTGCCCCAGAGATTACATTACACACTGTATCCCCGAGATTACATTACACACTGTACCCCAGAGATTACATTACACACTTTACCCCAGAGATTACATTAAAAGCCATACCCCAAATTACATTCACTGTACCCCAGAATTCCATTTTCAAATTGTGCCCCGAGATTACATTTCACTGTACCCCAGATTTACATTACACATTGTGCCCCCGAAAAACATTACAACCGTATCCCCGAAAATTTCATTAATCATATACCCAGAGATTACATTACACACTTTCCCTAGAATTACATTTCCTCCCCAGAGATTACATTCACATTTTGCCCCAAGATACATACAAATTTGCCCCCCAAAATTACATTACCACTGTATCCCAAGATTACATTACACATACCCCCAGAGATTACTTTCACTGTACCCCCAAAATTACATTACAAATTGTGCCCCCCGGGTTACATTAACCTAAAACACCCCAAAAACATTTCACTGTACCCCCAACATTTCATACAAATTTTTGCCCCAGAATGACATTACACATTTTGCCCAGAGATTTAAAATTTCACCCGATCCAGAAATACCTTACTCACTGGACCCCAGAGATTACATTACAAATTGTGCCCCAGAGATTACATTACACACTGCACCCCAGAGATTACATTACACAATTTACCCTAGAGATTACATTACATTCCGTACCCGAGATTACATTACACATTGTGCCCCAGAGATTACATTACAAATTGTGCCCCAGAGATTACATTACACACCGTATCCCAGAGATTACATTACTCACTGTACCCCAGAGATTACCTTACAAATTGTGCCCCAGAGATTACCTTACTCACTGGACCCCAGAGATTACATTACAAATTGTGCCCCAGAGATTACATTACACACGCACCCCAGAGATTACATTACACATTGTCCCCAAGATTACATTACAGACTACGTATCCCAGAAATTACATTGTCACTAACCCCAGGAAATTTCAACACACCTTTACCCTAAGATTAATTTCATTCCGTACCCCCAAATTACATTACACATTTTGGGCCCCAAAAAAATTACAAACAAATTGTGCCCCAGAGATTACCTTACTCACTGGACCCCAGAGATTACATTACAAATTGTCCCCCGAGATTACTTTAAAACATTGTGCCCCAGAATTACATTTTACCTGTACCCAGAATTCATTACACTGTACCCCAAATTACATTACAAAATTGGGGCCCCATAGATTCATTACAAATTTTGCCCCAAATTACTTACACATTTTGCCCCAGAATTACATTTTACACGACCCCCGAGATTACATTACACTGTACCCCCCAGATTACAATACAAATTGTGCCCAAGATTACATTACAATTTGTCCCCATAGATTCTTACACCTGCCCCCAAGATTACTTACATCGTACCCCAAAAATTAATTACACTTTCCCCAAAATTACATTACAAATTGTGCCCCAGAGATTACATTAAACACTGTATCCCAGAGAGTACATTACACACTACACCCCAGAGATTACATTATACTGTACCCCAGAGATTACATTACAAATTTTGCCCCAGAGATTACATTACACACTGTATCCCAGAGATTACATTACACACTACACCCCAGAGATTACATTACACTGTACCCCAGAGATTACATTACAAATTGTGCCCCAGAGATTACATTACACATTGTGCCCCAGAGATTACATTACACACACCGTATCCCAGAAATTACATTACTCACTGTACCCCAGAGATTACATTACACACTTTACTCTAGAGATTACACTACATGCCGTACCCCAAAGATTACATTACCTGTCCCCCGAATTACATTCAAATTGTGCCCCAGAGATTACATTACACCACCCCCAAATTACATTACACACACCCCCAGAGATACATTACAACCCCAAAACATTACAAACCCAGAAAAACATTACCACCACCCAAATTACATTTCACATGTCCCCAGAGATTTCATTACAAAGTCCCAAGATTACATACCACTTACCCGAGATTACATTACAAATTGTGCCCCCAAATTTAAAATTTTCTCACGGACCCCAAGATTACTTACAAATTTGCCCCCGAGATTACTTACACATTTTTTGCCCCAGAGATTAAAAATACACGTATCCCAAGATTCAAAACACTGTACCCCCCAAATTCATTAAAAATTTTCCCCAAGAACTTTTTAAATTTTGCCCCAAATTACATTTCAATTGTGCCCAAAATTTTACATTATACACTGATCCCAGAGTTACATTACCTGTACCCAAAATTACATTTCAAATTTCCCCAGAGATTACAACAATTGTGCCCCAAGATTACTTTACCACTGCTCCCCCGAGATTACATTTCTGCTTTTTCCCAGAGAGTACATTTCACACACACCCCCAAATTTCATATACTGTACCCCAGAATTACATTACAGTACCCCCAAAATTACATTACAAATTGTGCCCAAGATTTCATTACACACTGAACCCAGGAGTACATTACACACCACCCCCAAAATTACATTAACTGTCCCCAAGATTACATTACAAAAATTTGGCCCCCAAAATTACATACACACAAACCCCAAAATTACTTACAACTACGCCCCAAGATTACATTTCACTGTACCCCAGAGATTTCATTACAAATTTTCCCCAGAATTACATTACACACGCACCCCAGAGATTTCATTACACATTGGCCCAAAAAATTACATTACACACACCGTATCCCAGAAATTACATTACTCACTGTACCCCAGAGATTACATTACACACTTTACTCTAGAGATTACACTACATGCCGTACCCCAAAGATTACATTACACTGTACCCCAGAGATTACATTACAAATTGTGCCCCGAGATTTTCATTAAACACACCCCGAATTACATTCCGTACCCCAGAGATTACTTACAAAAGTGCCCAAGATTACAATTTCACACTCACCCCAAGATTTCATTACACATTTTTCCCCAGAGATTACATTACACACCCTATCCAGAGATTTCATTTTCTCACTTTCCCAGAATTACATTCAAAATTGTGCCCCCGAGATTACATTTCACATTGTCCCCAGAAATTTAAAAATTTTACCTGATACAAGATTACATTTAAATGTACCCCAAAGATTACATTACAAATTGTGCCCCAGAGATTACATTACAAATTGTGCCCCAGAGATTACATTACACACGCACCCCAAGATTACATTTCACTTGTGCCCCAGAGATTAATTACACACCGTTTTTCCCGAAATTACAGCTCCTGTACCCCCAAGGATACATTACACACTTTACCCCAGAGATTACTTACATCTTTTACCCCCCAAAAATTTCATTACACATTTTGCCCCCGAGATTACATTACAATTTTTTGCCCCCGAGCTACATTCACACTGTATCCCAGAGATTACATTACACACTACACCCCAGAGATTACATTACACTGTACCCCAGAGATTACATTACAAATTGTGCCCCAGAGATTACATTACACACTGTATCCCAGAGATTACATTACAAAATCACCCCCAAGATTACATTACAAATGTACCCCCAAAAGATTTCATTTCACTATACCCCAAGATTTTCATTACCCAATTTTGCCCCAGAGATACATTACACCTGTATCCCAGATTACATTTCAAATTCCGCCCCAAAAAATTACATTACACACTGCACCCCAGAGATTACATTACTCACCGTACCCCAGAGATTACTTTACCCTGTTCCCCAGAGATTACATTACACACTGCACCCCAGAGATTACATTACCCTGTACCCCTGAGATTACATTACACACTGCACCCCAGATATTACATTACCCTGTACCCCAAAGATTACATTACACACTGTACCCCAAAGATTACATTACTCACTGTACCCCAGAGATTACTACATTACCCACCCAGATATTACGCATTTTCATGTACCCCAGAAATTAGATTTCACACTGCCCCCCGAGATTACATTTTCTCACTGTACCCCAGAGATTACATTACCCGGGACCCCAAATTACATTACACACTCACCCCAAAGATTACATTACACACTGTACCCCAAAGATTACATTACTCACTGTACCCCAGAGATTACTACTTACCCACCCACATATAACTGCATTACTCATTGTACCCCAGAGTTTAGATTACACACTGCACCCCAGAGATTACATTACACATTGTACCCCCAAATCACATTAAACAAACCCCCAAAATTTTGTGTGATTATGCTAATTAAACACAAACACACTACACCTTGGTAAGTTCATGCACGGCTTTTCGGCACTGACTGTTGTTTTTCTTGTTGGAAAATTTTCGCTTTCAAACCAGAAAACACGAGTAAATGACCCCGATCCCCAAGGGGAAAATTTTTGCCTTTTCCATTTATTAGTGCTGTTAGTAGTAAAACGCCTTGAAGAATCTGTGTAGGGGCGACAGTAGTCGAAAATCTAAACAACGACACTGCTTTTAAAATAGGGTAAAAAAATTTAAAAAATTATGAATTTCCTTCCGGAAAAACCCGGTTCGAGGGAGATCCACACTGAATCCATCCAAATCACATTCATATCTTGTCATGAAATTTTCCCTTAAGGTATGTTACATTGGGGCGGGGCTGCTGTGTGCTCTCTGTAGCCGGGGTTTTAAAAGTGGCACTAGCCATCCGCACTTTTTAAAAAGCTGCGGGCGGGCCCCATTTACATTCCTTTTCCCGTGCGAATGCAGGGAAAAGTGACATGGCTAGACCATGCTGTACATACAGTGTATACATATTCCAATACGTCATACCCTACCACTGCACACACAAGCTGGCACCCTTTCCCCCTTTCCACCTTTTTCCTGTAACATTTGGCAAGAGCTTTTTTTCTTTCCCTGAAGGGCGGGGGCATAGGGAAGTGGTGCAATGGAGGGAAAGAACGTCTCAGATACAGAGTTGCGGACTGGACTGCTCTCACTCTGCACTGACCCAAGATCACAAAATATAGGAGGGAAAGAGTTTTTTTTCTTCCTCCTCGTGCTCTTTCTCCCGACTTACCGTATTCACTGCTTTTATATTGAACTATTTTTTTTTTAAATGGGTAAAAAATGGGGGGACCAGTCCCCTCTGTACACCCATAAAGTTACACCTAGCTGCAGGGGCCCCAAGAGAGAGGTGCACAGTTTTTAATGCGGGGGGGCACAGCACTGAGAGAGGGGCACAGAATAGAGCTGCAGGGTAGTGCACTGGAGGGAGGTGCACAGTTATAGAGCTGCAGGGCAGTGCACTGGAGAGAGGTGCACAGTTATAGAGCTGCAAGGCAGTGCACTGGAGAGAGGTACACCGTTGTAGTGCTGCAGAGCAGTACACTGGAGAAAGATGCACAGTTATAATGTTGCAGGGTGCCGCACTGAAGAAAGGTGCACAGTTATAAAGCTGCAGGCATATACTGGAGAGAGGTGCACAGTTTATAATGTTGAAAGGTGCCGCACTGGAGAGAGGTGCACAGTTATAATGCTGCAGGGCGTTGCACTGGAGAGAGGTGCACAGTTATAATGCTGTAGGGCAGTGCACTGGATACAGAAGCATACAGTTAATGTACTGCAGTGCAGTGTACTAAATAGAGGGGTGTACAATAATCATACTGCACTGCACATGGAGATGTTGCAAACTGTTGTCCACACTGCACCGTACTGCACTGTGGAGATGTGCATACAGTTATCTTTAAGTGCAATGGCCCAAGAAAGAATTTAAAGTGATTTTACTGCAGTGCACTGCGCCAGGTAGTAAGGCACAGTTTTCTGACCACAATGTACTGAATCGGGGAGAGCAGAGTACAGTTACAGTATTGGAGAAGATTTTTCAGTTCTGTCCGACACCATCTCTGTGAGAAGACATGTAGTTTATCGCGCTGCACCTGTAGGGGGGCTCTCACCTAATTATTTATTCGTGTTACTAATAAAGTAAATCCAAACTTAATGGAGACTTTGCAGGTTTTCCCCCCACGTCAGCAGAACGGCACTGGATCAAACAGACCGATATATAGAAAAGTCACTGTATGTAGGATTCATAGTTGCAGATTTTGTTGTGAATCTTGCGGTTAATGGAGAATATTTGCAATAAATCAGCAGTGATTGTGCTGCTGTCAGTCTCCAAGCAGAGCGCTTCCACAGGATCTGTTACTTCTGTTGCTGCTCCCATAGCCCATGCAGTCAGCGCTCATCACCCTGGCAGCACTGCACATAGTCAGCGCTCATCACCCCCGGCAGCACTGCACATAGTCAGTGCTCATCACCCCCTGGCAGCACTGCACATAGTCAGCGCTCATCACCCCCCAGCAGCACTGCACATAGTCAGCGCTCATCACCCAGGCAGCACTGCACATCACTGCAGTCAGTGCTCATCACCCCCTGGCAGCACTGCACATCACTGTAGTCAGTGCTCATCACCCCCCGGCAGCACTGCACATCACTGTAGTCAGTGCTCATCACCCCCGGCAGCACTGCACATCACTGTAGTCAGTGCTCATCACCCCCTGGCAGCACTGCACATCACTGCAGTCAGTGCTCATCACCCCCTGGCAGCACTGCACATAGTCAGCGCTTATCACGCCCAGCAGCACTGCACATCAATGCAGTCATCTCTCATCACCCCCGGCAGCACTGCACATAGACAGCGCTTATCACGCCCAGCAGCACTGCACATCACAGCAGTCAGTGCACCTCACCCACGGCAGCACTGCACATCACTGTAGTCAGTGCTCATCAACCCCGGCAGCACTGCACATCACTGTAGTCAGTGCTCATCACCCCGGCAGCACTGCACATCACTGTAAGTCAGTGCTCATCACCCCCGCAGCACTTCAAATCACCGTAGTCAGCGCTCATCACCCCCTGCAGCACTGTGCATCACTGTAGTCAGCGCTCATCACCCCTGACAGCACTGCATATTCCTACAGTCAGCGCTCATCACCCCCGGCAGCACTGCACATCACTGCAGTCAGCTCTCATCACCCCCGGCAGCACTGCACATCACTGGAGTCAGTGCTCATCACCCCCCGGCAGCACTGCACATCACTGTAGTCAGTGCTCATCACCCCCGGCAGCACTGTGCATCACTGTAGTCAGCGCTCATCACCCCTGACAGCACTGCATATTCCTACAGTCAGTGCTCATCACGCCCAGCAGCACTGCACATCACTGCAGTCAGCGCTCATCACCCCCGGCAGCACTGCAAATAGTCAGCGCTTATCACCCCCAGCAGCACTGCACATCACTGCAGTCAGCGCTCATCACCCCCGGCAGCACTGCACATAGTCAGCGCTCATCACCCCCGGCAGCACTGCACATAGTCAGCGCTCATCACCCTGGCAGCACTGCACATAGTCAGCGCTCATCACCCCCGGCAGCACTGCACAGCACTGCAGTCAGTGGGACCTTCTCTGGGCTTCTCCAGGCTCAGTGATCAGCTGTGTTGCTGTGCAGCTCTGGAGTACAACCCAAGGCTGCTCCATCTGCGGGGGGGGGGGGGTTCAGGAGTGCTTCCTCCCAATACTCGGCGTCCTTCCACAATGATACATTACAGCCAAAAACTAATAGGAGTCTCCCAAAGCAGGCATCCTCAAACTGCGGCCCTCCAGCTGTTGGGAAACTACAACTCCCATCATGCCCACTGTTATAGATTATATAAATGCATGATGGGAGTTGTAGTTTCCCAACAGCTGGAGGGCCGCAGTTTGAGGATGCCTGTCCCAAAGTGAATGTGAACGTCCTCTCAGGAAGGCACAAAACCTGGTGCAAGTGCACAGCAATGTACAGCGGCCAATGATGCGCCAAGCCCCGTGTGCGAGGATCAGGAGGGACAGCAAGAGAGGTAACAGCCATGCCCTATGTGCGGCTCCAGGGTCTGTCCCTAAACAGGTCACAAGGAAACGACACCACCGTATCTCCATCAGCAATGCAAGAGGACTCCAGACAATGCTCTGTGAGCTAAGCAAGCCAGACTCCAGACAATGCTCTTTGAGCTAAACAAGCCGGACTCCAGACAATGCTCTGTGAGCTAAACAAGCCAGACTCCAGACAATGCTCTGTGAGCTAAACAAGCCAGACTCCAGACAATGCTCTCTGAGCTAAACAATCCTGACTCCAGACAATGCTCTGTGAGCTAAACAAGCCGGACTCCAGACAATGCTCTGTGAGCTAAACAAGCCAGACTCCAGACAATGCTCTTTGAGCTAAACAAGCCGGACTCCAGACAATGCTCTGTGAGCTAAACAAGCCAGACTCCAGACAATGCTCTGTGAGCTAAACAAGCCAGACTCCAGACAATGCTCTGTGAGCTAATCAAGCCTGACTCCAGACAATGCTCTGTGAGCTAAACAAGCCGGACTCCAGACAATGCTCTGTGAGCTAAACAAGCCGGACCCCGATACATTGTCCATGGCTGACGATGCTTTCACACCAGCGAGCTTCTTTCAGTTATCTAACCTGTTTGGCAAGATGTTACAAGTGAATAATCGCAATACATTGTATAAATGCGCGCAGACCTCAGATCACAATGAAGAATGAACTTGTATCAGCGGCGAAACGTTCAGATAACTGAAAGAAGCATCTGGTAAAGAGAGGCAGTGAAGAACTCACACCCGAACCCGCCACAAAGCCGCACCGTGTGAGAGCAGCCGCATCCTGCGGAATCAAGTAAAGTAACAAAATTCTATCCCGTCAACAATGCTCTGTGAGCTAAACAGCCTGGACTCCCACCTATGAGGAATGGAGAGTCGGTATTTTTATTTAGATTCACTTCACTGTGAGAGACGGAATCTAAAGAAAAATCCAGAAAATACCCCTTGTAGGATTGATAAATAATTCATTTTGCCCAATTTGTGGTATGAAACACAGAACTTAAATAATTTGGTGGGAGGAACCTTTTTTTGGCAGCCACGATAGTCGGAGGGCCTCCTGTGGGACTCGCACCCGGTCACTGCAGCAGGATGTGGCTCCTCATAACAAATCATTCTTGTCTCCAGTCTTTCAGTTTCAGCGCTGGCTTCCGATACAGTGCTTTCTGCTCCTTCCAAAGATTTTCCATTGGGTTCAGTCTGGAGACCGGCTCGGTCCACTCCTGGACCTTGAGATGCTTCCTTACAGAGCCGTCCTATTATATGCCCTGTCTGTGTGTTTTTTGGGTCGTTTGTGTCCTGTTGGAAGACCCAGCCCCGACCCATCTTCATCACACCTGAGGGACAGGACTTGTTGGCCAAAATCTTCCGATAACCCGACCCCATCCCCCCTTTCAATACGGGTGGCGGTCATCCGTCCCCTTTTGCAGAAACCCTCCCCTCCCCAAAATAGATGTTCCCCCTCCCTCCTTGCTTCACCGGTTGTACAGTTGTCTGGGTTTCCTCACCTTCTTGTTTCCTGGTGTTGGTCTCATCTGACCCCATGACCATCTCCTGCCTCCTATGGAATCATCCATATGGTCACTGCGAACTCACACTGGCCTGAACCTGTGCTGGGGGAGCAGGAACCTGTGCTGGGGGAGCGGGGGACCATGTGGACATGTTCTGGGGAAGCATGAGACCTTGAGGACATGTGCACGGGGAGCAGGGGAAACTTGTGGACATATGCCAGGGAGCATTGGACCTTGTGGACATTGCTGGAGAGCAGGGGACCTTGTGGACCTGTGCTGGAGGAGCGTGTGGGACAATGTGGACATGTGCTGGAGAGCAGGGCAAAAACCGATGTGACATATGCTTGAGAGCATGGGACCTTGATGGACATGTGCTGGAGGAGCAAAGGGGACCATTGTGGACATGTGCTAGGATGAACAGGGGACCTTGTGGACATGTGCTGGGGAAGGCAGGAGGACCTTGTGGACATATGCAGAGAGCAGGGGACTCTTGAGGACAAATGTATGAGGAGCAGATAACCTTGTGGACATATGCTGGAGGAGCCGGGGGACCTTGTGGACATCTGCTGGTGGAGCAGTAGGAGCTTGTGGTCATTTGGTGGTTGAGCCTGTGGACCTTGTGGACATTTGCTGGAGGAGCAGGGAGACCTTGTGGACATGTGCTGGAGAGCAAGGGGGACCTTGTGGACATGAGCTGGAGGAGCAGGAGGACCTTGTGGACATGTGCTGGGGTACGGCCGTGGCACCTTGTGGACATGTGCTGGAGGAGCAGGGAGACCTTGTGGACATGAGCTGGAGGAGCAGGTACCTTTGACATGTGCTGGGGGAGCCAGGGGACCTTGTTGGACATGTGCTGGGGGAGCAAGGGGACCTTGTGGACAGGTGCTGGAGAGCAGGGAGACCATGTGGGACATGTGCTGGAGGAGCAGGAGGGGACCTTGTGGACATATGCTGGAGTAGCAAGGGTGACCTGTGGACATGTGCAGGAAGGAGCAGAGGGACCTGTGGACATGTGATGGAGGAGCTGGGGGGGTGGGGGGGGGGGTGGGGGGGGGGGACCTTGTTGACCGTGCGAGAGTCAGCGGGGACCTTGTGGACATTGTGCTGGGGGCAGGGGGACCTTGTGGACATGTGCTGGGGAGCAGGGAACCTTGTGGACATGTGCTGGAGGAGCAGGGGGAACTTGGTGACATGTGCTGGTGAGCAGGGGAGACCTTGTGGACATGTGCTGAGGAGCAAGTGGGGACTTGTGGACATGTGCTGGGGGAGCAGGGGACCTTTGGTGGACAATGTGCTGGTGGAGCTGGGGGCACCTGTGGACATGAGCTGGGGGGAGCAGGTGACCTTGTGGACATTTGCCTGGGAGCAGGGAGACCTTTGTGGACCATGTGCTGGGGGAGCAGGGGACCTTGTGGACATGTGCGGGAGGAGCAGGGGGACCTTGTTACATTGCTGGGGGAGCAGGGAGACCTTGTTTACATGTGGCTGAGGAGCAGGGGGACCCATGTGACTTGTGCTGTGGATCAGGGAGACCTTTTGGACATGTGCAGGGGAGCAGGGGGACCTTGTGGACCATGTGCTGGGGGACATGGAACCTTGTGACATATGCTGGAGGACAGGGGGACCATGTGGACATGTGCTGGAGGAGCAGGGGGTCCTTGTGGACATGTCCGGTGGAGCAGGGGGACCTTGGGGACATGTGCTGGGGACAGTGGACCTTGTGACATGGTGCTTGGGGAGCAGGGGAACCTTGTGGACATGTGCTGGAGAGTCAGGGGACCTTGTGGACATGTGCTGGGGGACCAGGGGGACCTTGTGGTGACATAGTGGTGGAGCGGGGGACCTTGTGGACATGTGCTGGGAGCCAGGGGGACCTTGAGGACATGTGCTGGGGGAGCAGGGGGACCCTTGTGGACATGTGCCTGGGGAGCAGGGGACCTGTGGGACATGTGTTTTTTCTGGGTGAGGCAGGTGACCTTGTGGACATGAGCTTGGGGAGCAGGGGGGACCATGTGGACATGTGCCGGGGAGCAGGCGGGACTTGTGGGACATGTGCTGGGGAGCAGGGGGATCCTTGTGGACATGTGCTGGAGGAGCGGGGGGGCCGTGTGGAAATGATCAGAGTGAGCGGGGGGAACACTTGTGGACATGAGCTGTGGGAAGCGGGGGTACGTGTGGACATGACTGGGGGATCAGGTGGACCTTGAGGACATGTGCTTGAGGAGCGGGGGGTGAACCTTTGGGACAAGAGCTGGAGAGCGGGGGTGACCTTGTGACAGAAGCAGGGGTAAAGCGGGGGGGAACCGTGTGGACATGAAGCTGGGGGAGTGGGGGGGGGGTGAACATGTGCTGGGAGAGCAGAGTACCTTGTCCTGCAGAGTTTTACTCCCATGAGGTCGCAATGTGTTACTATCGGTAACCCGTGGTCCAGCTCAATTCGGTCCACTGACCAGCTCTCCGTGTAGTTTCTGGGCTGATTCTGACCTCTCAGAATCCTGCCCCACCCTAAGGCGAATCCTTGCATTGAGCCCCCTACCCAGGAAGACTGACATCATCTTGTGTTTTTCCCTAAAAATTGCACCAACACTGTATCCCTTCACACTGAGCTGCTGCCATTGTCCACGCCCCGTCCCACCCTAGGCACCGGTCAACAATTTGTCGCCTGCTGTCCTTATTCTTTTGGTCTTGGCCATGTTGGGATAGGTTGGAAGTGTGATTGTGTGGACAGATGTCTTTTACACAGGGACGAGTTCCAACAGTGCAATTAATACAGAGGTAAAGCAGCAAGTAGGAGGCCTTCCTTAAAGAACAAACAGGTCTGTGGGGCTGAATCCCCTTCCCGCCGACGGGAGATCAAATACTTATTTTCATGCATAAAAGGGCAAAGTAATTATTTCTTCAAAATCCTAAAGGGGATTTCTGGATTTAGATTCTGTCTCTTACTCTCCGCAGTTGAAGGAGAATTATGATAATAATCACACACCCCTCCCCCTCCATTCCTTGGATATGGGGGGGGACTGAAAAATTGCCAGAGTATTCAGATACTTATTTTCCCACTGTATCTAGTCCTGCTCGCAGCTTCCCCAAAAATAAGGCCGATCATTTAAGTTATCAAATCCAAGCGTTCTGCAGCTTCTGCAGAATGTTTGTGGATGATACCCTACAATATATTAATACAGGTTTGAAGATTTGTTCAACAATAAATGTGAATTAGTGTTCCATGAAAGAAAAAAAAAAATTCCCCTAAAAATAAGTCGCTCCACTCGTCGGAAGAAGCGAAAAATTTATATAAGACACTGTGTTATTCTATGGAACACACGTTAAGAAGTGATATAATTAATATACAGTTTAGACAATGCACTGTGAGCTCACATCCTGGGACCTCCATACGGATACGTATAGTATATAGCTAGTCCCTGCTCATCCAGTGGCGAATTGAAAAAAGATATATACAGTGTAGGCAATGCTCTGTGAGCTCAACATCCTGGACTTCCAGACTGAAACATTGTATATATAGCTAGTCCTGCTCCATTGGATATAATATATACATGGTAGACAATGCTCTGATAGTCAAACATCAACGTCCACACTGATACCTTGTACGTGGCTACTTCAAATCTCAGCTAACGAAAGTGAAAAAAATTTGTATCCAGTGTAGACAAATGCTCTGGAGCTCAACACGCCTGGACTCAACTGATACATTGTACATAGCAAGACCAGTTCTCGAGCTAAGAAGTGGATATAATTATATACATGTGAAGACAATGCTCTGTGAGCTCAACACCCTGGACTCCAGACTGATACAATTGTAACACCGCTGGCACTAACGCTTTCTATTCCAGTGACGAAAGAAGATAGCCTGGAGAATTGTATATAAACTGAAGTCACTTAGCTACGCTTCCCTCCGTGTGATGTTTCTGCCTCTGAGCGACAGTTTCTCACTTTCTTTCCGGGTGCGTCGGCGGCGCCTGGACCCAGTAGAATAACGGAGATAAGAAGACGATGGCAGGAGTCAAGGACGCCGTTTTCCTGTGACACTCGATATTAATTCCTTCTCTGACGTCCAGAATCCATACAAAATGCTAGCCCCCCCCCCCCCCCCCCCCCACGCCGCAGGGATAGAGGCTGAGCGTCCGCCGAGGAATTCATTCCTGCAGCCTCTATCAGCTCCCGCTGTTGGCCGCTCATGTTATCTCCTATAAACCTGCCACCGGGAGGGCCATATCCTGAGATATTAGGAATGATTGACAGTTGCAGGAGTAAACACACAGTCTGCAAACATCACCTATGACTATCACCATCATAACCACCAACAACATCATCATCATCACCACCAACATCATCATCACCACCAACATCATCATCACCACCAACATCATCATCACCACCAACATCATCACCAACGTCATCATCATCACCATCATCATCATCCTCATCACCACCATCATCATCATCACCACCATCATCATCATCATCATCATCCCCATCACCATCATCTCATCACCATCATACAACCCCCAAGCATCATGCAACATGCACATCACATCCATCACCACCAACATCATCACCACCAACATCATCATCATCATCACCACCACCAACATCATCACCACCAACATCATCACCACCACCATCATCATCACCACCATCATCACCATCATCATCATCACCATCACCACCATCAACATCACCATCATCATCACCACCAACATCATCATCATCACCATCATCACCACCAACATCATCACCATCATCATCATCATCATCATCATCACCACCAACATCATCACCACCAACATCACCACCACCAACATCATCATCATCAACATCATCATCACCATCATCAACATCAGGACACCCCTCACATTATATAGAGGATCTCCCAGAAGTCAGGAACTCCCTCACATTATATCATGCATCTCCAGAAGTCTGGACACCCCTCGACATTATATACAGTAAGCTCCCAGAAGTCAGGACTCCCCTCACATTATTTAAAAAGCATCTCCCAGAAGTCAGGACACCCCTCACATTATATACAGCATCTGCCAGAAGTCAGGACCATCCCCACAGATTAATACATCATCTCCCAGAAGTCATGACACCCCTCACGTTATAGTACTGGTCATCTCCCAGAAGTCAGGACACCCCTCACATTAATATACAGCATCTCCGCAGCCGCAGACACCCCTCACATTATATACACAGCATCTCCCAGAAGTCAGGACACCCCTCACATTATATACAGCATCTGACAGGAAGTCAGGACACCCCACAGATTATATACAGCACTCCCAGAAGTCAGGACACCCCTCACATTATATACCAGCATCTCCCAGAAGTACAGGACACCCCTCACATTATATACAGCATCTCCCAGAAGTCATGAAAACCCCTCCACATTATATACAGCCTCTTGCCAGAAAGTCCAGGACACCCCACAGATTATATACAACATCTCCCAGAAGTCAGTGACACCCCCTCACACATTATATACAGAAGTCAGGACACGACAGCCCCTCACATTATATACAGCATCTCACAGAAGTCAGGACACCCCTCACAGTATATACAGCATCTCCCAGAAGTTCAGGACAACCACCTCCGAATAATATACAGATATCCCATAAGTCAGGACTACCCTCACATTATATACAGCAACTCCCAGATAGTCAGGAACACCCCTCACATTATATACACACTCCCAGAAGCGAGGACACTCCCTCACATTTTATACCGCATTCTCCCGAAGTTCAGGACACCCCTCACAATATATGACAGATTCCCAGAAGTCCAGGACACCCCTCACAATAAATACAGTATCTCCCAGAAGTCAGGACACCCCTCACATTATAACAGCATCTCCCAGAAGTTGGGACACCCCCTCACATTATATACAGCAAAACCCAGAAGTCAGGACACACACCCCTCACAATATACAAAGAAGTCAGGACACCCCTCCCGTTATATACAGAAGTCAGGACACCCCTCACATTATACACAGAAGTCAGGACAACACCCCTCACATTATATACAGCAATCTCCAGAAGTCAGGACACCCCTCACATTTCACACAGAAGTCAGGACACCCCTCACATTATATCCAGCAACTCCCAAATTCAGACACCCCTCACACTTATATCCAAAGTCAAGGACACCCCTCACATTAATACAGCATCTCCCAGAAGTCAAGACCCCCCACACATTATATACGCATCTCCCCAGAAGTCAGGGACAGCCCCTCACATTATATACAGCATGACCAGAAGTCAGAACACCCCTCACATTTATATACAGCATCTCCCAGAATTCAGGGACAAACCCCCTCACAATATATACAGTATCTCCCAGAAGCATGACAACCCCTCACATTATCTGCCAGCATCTCCACCAGAAGTCAGGACACGCTTCCTCACATAATATACAGAATCTCCCAGAAGTCAGTGACAACCCTCCCATTATAAACAGCATCTCCCAGAAGTCAGGACAAACCCCTCACAATAGATACCGCATCTCCCCAGAAGTCAGGACACCCCTCACATTATATCCAGCATCTCCCAGAAGTCAGGACAACCCTACCATTATATACAGCATCTCCCAGAAAGTCAGGACCAAACCTCCCATTATATACAGCATCTCCCAGAAGTCGAGACACCCCCCCACATTAATCCAGTAATCTCCCTAGAATCAGTTAACCCCTCACATTATATACTGTCATCTCCCAGAAGTCAGGACACCCCTCACATTATATACAGCATCTGCATAAGAAAGGACAGCCACCTCACATTATATACATCATCTCCCAGAAGTCAGGACCCCCCTCACATTATATACAGAAGTCAGGACAACCCCACACATTATATACAGCTCTCCCAGAAGTCATGACACCCCGCACATGATATACATCATACTCCCAGAAGTCAGACACCTATCAGATATATACAGCATCTCCCAGAAGTCACTTTAACTCCTCACATTATATACAGCATCTCCAGAAGTCATGACACCCCCACATTATATACAAAGTCCAGGACACCCTACATTATATAACAGAATACATCTCCCCCAGAAGTCAGGACAAAATTACCCTCACACTATAGACAGCACTCTACTCCCAAAGTCAGGATCACTCCTCACATTATATACAGCATCTCCCCGAAGTCAGGACAAAAAACCCCTCACATTATATACAGCAGTCTCCCAGCATCAGGACACCCCTCACATTAAATACATCATCTCCCAGAAGTCAGGACACCCTCACATTATATACATAATGACCCAGAAGTCAGGACACCACCCTCACATTATATATCAGTATCTCCCAGAAGTCAGGACACCCACCACACTTATATACAGCATCTCCCAAAAGTAGGACACCCACCGTCCACATTAATACTGCATCTCCCAGAAGTCAGGACACCCCCATTATACACATAAGTCAGGACACCCCTTCACATTATAACAGCATCTCCCAGAAGTCAGACCCCCTCCCAATATATACAGAAGTCAGGACACCCCCATTATACACAGAAGTCAGGACAACCCCTCCCATTATATACAGGCATCTCCCAGAATCAGGACACCCCTCACATTAAACACAGAAGTCAGGAACCCCTCACTTATATACATCATCTCCCAGAAGTCAGGACAAACCCCCCTCACATTATATACAGAAGTCAGGACAACCCCTACACATTATATACAGCAATCTCCCGAAGTCAAGACACCCCTCACATTATAGTACAGCATCTCCCATAAGTCAGGACACCCCCTCACATATATACAGCAATCTCCCAGAAGTCAGACACCCCTCACATTATAACCAGAAGTCAGGACACCCCTCACATAGTAAGCAGCATCTCCCAGAAGTAGGACAATCACCCCCTCACATTATATACAGAATCTCCCCAGAAGTCCAGGACACCCTCTCCGATTATATACAGCTCTCCCAGAAGTCAGAACACCCCTCACAATGATATACAGCATCTCCCAGAAGTCAGGACACCCCTCACATTAGATACAGAAGTCGGGACGCCCCTCACATTAGATACAGAGTCAGGAACCCCACATTAGTATACATAAGTCATGGACACCCTCACATTATATATTCAGCCATCTTACAGACAGCTCAGGAACCAATCACATTATATACAGAAGTCAGGTCACCCCACACATTATACACAGTAGTCAGAGACCACACCACATTGATAGACAGATGTCAGGAATCACCCCACATTATTTACAGAAGTCAGCACCCCTCACATATATATACAAAGTATCTCCCAGATATCAGGACACCACTCACATTATATACAGAATTCTCCAGATAGTCAGGAACAACACATCTCATTATAATTCCAGTATATCCAGAAAATCAGGACAAGCCCTGTCAGAAATTATTTAAAGCAATTCCCTCCCAGTAAGTCAGTACTTCTACCTGTTTGCTGCCAACACTTGACACCACATGATGATAAAAGTAAGTTTCTCTTTGTCTCATCAGGACACAAGGAACCTGGTCCCAGTAATTCCCTTGTACCTTACCTTGCTTGTCTTTCAGCCAAAACTGTTTCTGTGCTTTTTGCGTAGAGTCATCTCTAGAAGAGGCTGACCCCCGCCCCTGTCCTCATGTTTGCCGTCCCTGAGGGGGTGTCCTCACGTTTGCCGTCCCTGAGTGGGGGGGGTTCTCACGTTTGCCGTCCCTGAGTGGGGGGGGTACTCACGTGTGCCGTCCCGGAGGGTGGGGGGGGGTCCTCACGTTTGCCGTCCCTGATGGGGGTGGGTTCTCACGTTTGCCGTCCCTGAGTGTGGGGGGGGGTCCTCCGTTTGCGTCCCTGAGGGGGTGTCCTCACGTTTGCCGTCCCTGAGGGGGTGTCCTCACGTTTGCCGTCCCTGAGGGGGTGTCCTCACGTTTGCCGTCCCTGAGTGGGGTGTCCTCACGTTTGCCGTCCCTGAGTGGGGGGTTCTTCGCGTTTGCCGTCCCTGAGTGGGGGGTCCTCACGTTTGCCGTCCCTGAGTGGGGGGTCCTCGCGTTTGCCGTCCCTGAGTGGGCGGTCCTCGCGTTTGCCGTCCTGAGTGGCGGTCCCCGCGTTTGCGTTTCCCCGAGTGGGCGGTCCTCGCGTTTGCCGTCCCTGAGTGGGCGGTCCTCGCGTTTGCCGTCCCTGAGTGGGGGGTCCTCGCGTTTGCCGTCCCTGAGTGGGCGGTCCTCGCGTTTGCCGTCCCTGAGTGGGGGGTCCTCGCGCGTTTGCCGTCCCTGAGTGGGGTGTCCTCACGTTTGCCGTCCCGGCGTGGGGTGTCCTCACGTTTGCGGTCCCTGAGTGGGGGGGTGTGTCCTCGCGTTTGCCGTCCCTGAGTGGGGGGGTCCTCGCGTTTGCCGTCCCTGAGTGGGGGGGTCCTCGCGTTTGCCGTCCCTGAGTGGGGGGGTCCTCGCGTTTGCCGTCCCTGAGTGGGGGGGTCCTCGCGTTTCCCGTCCCTGGTGGGGGGGTCCTCGCGTTTGCCGTCCCTGCGTGGGGGGTCCTCGCGTTTGCCGTCCCTGAGTGGGGGGGTCCTCGCGTTTGCCGTCCCTGAGGGGGGGGGGTCCTCAAGTTTGCCGTCCCTGAGTGTGGGGGGGGGGTCATCACGTTTGCCGTCCCTGAGTGGGGGGTCCACACGTTTGCCGTCCCTGAGTGGGGGGTCCTCACGTTCCCGCCCTGAGGGGGGGGGGGGCCCTCATCGTAGGGGACATGTAAAAACAGCTTTAAATTCATGTCTACATAATATACCAATCTTGATGAGCACAAAAGCTTCTTATCAGAATATTACGTTTTCTCCAACTAAAATGAACATAACCGAACTTTAAGCCAAAAATCTGTATCTGGACTTTGCCTGCGTCTTGTCACCTCCACTCGCCCCCCGTGTATCAGACCCAGATAAGTGTAACTCTGCAATCTTCCTAACGTGCCCCTCAAAGTGTAACTAATAGAACATTAGGTATATTGCAAAACAGCGACGATTGTATCTCTTTCCTCGTGTGTAATATTTGTCAGTGTAACTTCCACTTTGTCTCCTTCTGTCGCTCCGTAGACCCCTGATCTGTGGTGAGGTATCATTTGCTATGAGAGTCATTGACTCCTCAGCTTCCAGTATCAGTCACTAGGTAGTATATGGATATTATCGCCGCATGCTTTTAGCGTCTCGGCTTCCAGCCATCAGGTCACCACCGTCCCTTTACAATCATTGATACAACATGAGCCTGAAGAGGCTACTACTTGCTACCTCCACATGGTCCTCCTCCCTGATCATAGAGGACACCAGACCACAGGGCCCTTCATAAACAATAGGGCTACATGAATTACCCCCTGCAGCAGATTTGGACCTGACCATGAACCATGATACAATGTTTTGGCTCTCCACGTTTAGGACGTGTGATACGTTGGTCAAGAAAAGAGGCATTTGGTGGAGTATTGAGCGCACAGATAGCAGAAGGCCAGCTCTCCTTTATGACCCATTTTCTAGTTGCTCCCCTGTCACTGTGATAGATATAAGGGGCCGTTCACACAGCTTGTATGGATCCGTGTTGGACCCGAAAATCACATTAAAAAATGTGGTGTCAATTGAATCCAACAGAGATCCAACAGGCAGCTGCGTGTTGGGGCAGCAGGACGACACATCATTTTAAAATAGGGTGTCTTTCGGATCAAGGTTGACATGTCCTTATACCAAAGAGGGAGATCTGCTAGGTTCCCCTTGCGTTTGGGTTAAAGGAGAGTTTTTCCCCTGCACCCCATGAGGAGATACGTGGATAAACACAAACCCCCCAACCATATAATCTTGGAGGGATTTGGGGCTCTTCACTTTTTCTGCGGGGCTATAAAAATGGGCTGACTGCTTGTGTGTAGTTTGGGCCCGTAGGTAATTTTCCATGTTTTTGTACTTGGGGGGTGTGGGGGTGCGGATTCGGGGCGGGTCATGTCCAAAACGGGTTTTGATTTTTTGTTTTAAAAACTTTAATTGATGGTTTTTGATAAATCTAAAAAACTTGATAGCCTTTATTGTTTACATAGTTTTGGGTAGGGCCGTTTTTTGGGGTGCTCTCATGGCAGTAATGGGGTCTTATCCCCTTCCTCCCCCCCTCCCTCTCTTACCCCCCCATCCCCCCCTCTCCTTATCGCTTTTTACCTTGTTTTTAATATGAAGGCTTTGTCAAGTAGTGCCGTTGACCATTCACACCATGACTTCATTGTCTTTTTGAAATGTCATAAGGTTGGATTTGACATGTCCGTTCTTAGAATGGATCTGAAAGTTGCAATTAAAGGAGTTGGTCTCACTACAGGATTTCAGCCTACTTCAATGTGTCTGGCAGCAAGGATTTTTGAATTCGGGGGTGCTTCTTGTCTGCCTCTTCTCCTCCCCCCTCCCTCAGCACACAGATAGCTCTCCTCCTCTGACTGCAGTAACTTCTATACAGCAGGGGGGGAGGGAGGGGGTTTTGCTGCCAGAGTTAACCCGTGTGTGCCGGGCCTAGGTCTGCTGCCGCTGCTCACGCTGGATCAGCTGCACTGTGCTAATGCTGTGGCCGAGCTCTTGCTGCTCCTCTCCACAAGTCAGGAGAAAGCAGGGAGAGGGCTGATCTATTGATGGCTAGGGGAGCCAGAGTCTGTGAAGCGTGAAATGCTAAAAGCAGAGCAGGGGGGATGTAAGGTTCCTTTAACCCCGTGCTTAGCATAAAAATCTGCACGGACATCTCAAGCAACAACAAACACTGTCCTCCCATCAGGACACAGGGGATTTGAAGTGTGTTACTATAATCACGATTGTCACTAAACAGCAGAGCAGGGAGGGATAAACCGTTCACATGCCCCCTTATCTGTTCTATTAGTAAAGTCAAAGCCCACAGATGACACATGAAAATTTTAGTAACACACTTCACTGCTGTCACATGGGACTGACCACAGTCATCCTCACCTCTGCTCTCCTCAATCGTGTAGAAAAACAGAGGGAGCAGCACACCAGGGTTAATCCAGGCAGCACAGCAACACAGACACAGAAGCCAGAGCCCTCCCCCTCCCCTACAGAAGCATCACAAGTGGCCTCATACTGTGCAGGAGGGGCTCTGTCCTCTGACCTGTATTGAGAAGTAGATGAGTCACCAGCACAGGCAGCCAGTGAGAGAAAAATCAACAGGCATGGCTAAAGTGATTTGAGGAGCTGATGCACTCCTACTACCCGGGATAACTGAAAATTAGTAGGACCCTTTGTAATGAAACATATATTGCAAAGCTGCTTGTTTTTTAAAGATCTTTTAATTAAAAAACCCCAAACATTGTAGCGAGACAACCCCTTTAAACAGGGGGGTCGGCTAGGCAGAAATTATCCAGGGCTCGTGCCCCGAAGGAAATGCCGCTGCCCCGATTTTCTCACTCTCAGCCGCCTGCTCTCACCACTGGAGTAGCGCCGCATTGTTGAATTCTTTTCCAAAAGATGCGGGGCCCATGTTCTCAGGGGGTCCGGGCTCCTGTGATGCTGCGCTCTGCACGGGGACTACACCCT
>JAODAL010054607.1:0-24515 GCA_025379985.1 Phyllomedusa bahiana
GAATGGTGTCAAGAATCATATATAGCTGAGTGACCTGAGAAATCTGTAATCAGAAAATAAAAACGGCTAAGAAGAAAAGAATAGGGATCAGGGTCTTGTTTAAATAAGTACAAATAAAATTGGTGACAGATTCCTTTTAAGGACTCATGCACACAATTATGTGTTTACAGTGCTGTACAATATTGTATGGGACTGCAGTACATGTTTACAGAATGGTCCCTTAGCAACCTAGGGGTATATTCACAAAACCAATTTTGGTATGTCAAAATGTCTGTGAAATCCATGTTCCATGTGGAAAAAAAAAGAATTGACATGTCACTTTCTTGAAGTGGAATCCTGTCTTATTGGGTAGGCATGGCACAGATTAGTCCTCATGACATGGGACTAACCTGCATAAAAAAATTTGGCCAAATCTGTGTGTGTCTGCATTTTAGTGTCCATGTCTAAAATTTGCATAAAAGGTTTGGATTTTAGATACAGATTCCGCATTGGATTTCTCCATGTGGAAAAATCTGACGTTGAATATACGCTAATTGTGCCACAGTGTGATACCATTATGAATCACCATATTGTTTTGGAGAAAATAACATTAGAGAAAACCCTTGTAAGCCATACAGCCGTACTGGATCATGTGTGAAACATGACGTATGGTACAATAAACATGAACAACAAATTGGTACAAAAGAAGAAATTTCACAAATTTGTATAAAAACACCAGTATATAAAAGTGTATGAGCCTATGGGTGAACATGAGCTTCATGTTAATTTTTTTTCATATAGAAACCATACACTACCAGAATATACTCAATTGCCCAAGTTCTAAAATGTGAGAAAGGCATTAGTGTATTGTTGTAAAGATAACAAATTTGGAAAAAAAACACATTCCGAATTTGCAAAAAAACACACTTTACAAAAATGAGAAGCAGACGAGTCCATTTGAAAAAATACATAATCTGTATTTCATGTCAGCACATAGTGTTGAGCTAATCCAGATCAAAGCATTATGTGAGCTGTTAGCGGCTCTGAGATAAAACCTAAAACTAAAGTGTTGTTTTCTCTAATTCCGAAAATCCCTGAAGATGTTTATTCCTTTCTTCTATAAGAACAATAAATCTTTAATGTATCAGCATTCTCTCTTATATTCAAATTATCTAACATTATTTGTAAAAGGGCTGCAACACATTTTATGGGTTGTTCATGTTACCCTTTGAAATAAAATACAATTTGTTCAACTAATAGAAATATGTCTTATTGGATAGTAAAAGTAATGTAATGCCACTATAATTTAGGACTCTTATCTGTGTTATTGTTCTTTTGGAGATCTTCTTGCCAATAATGGCTAAGTGATAGAAATGAGGCAGACAGCCACCCCACTTCAACACATCACCAACAGAGAGGTGTGGAGGAGGCTCTTTTCTTATGTTGCGACTGACCAGGAGTTTTGCTGCTGGGACAGGACAGCGGGTTTTAAAAAGAACTTAGCACACAGATAAGGACAATTAAGTGTCATGATATTACATTTTCTTTTTTTAACCTTGTCAAGCCATTTTTTACAGAGGACATGTTAAAACAATGAAAGTGACGGCAGGGTGATGGGAAGCACTAATTTATGCTTTCGGCTGTGCACAACAATGAACATATTATGTCAAGGGAAGCAAGTTTTTTAAAGCCAAACTCCATCATGACCCACTGCATACCATATATGACCCACTGCATCTAGTGGTGACTTTTGTGATTGACAGCAATATTCCCACAGCAATGACCAGGAACTGGGAAAACCCAATTTCCAAACTCTTGTAGTGGTTATCATATCATTCCCTGTCTAAAGAGCCGCATCAGTCTGGGAATGTTGCTCTACTCATTTCCACTGAACATGGCACTCCTTTTAGAGCTGTGGGTTTCAGTGTGGATTTACTTGAAAACTCATGCATGGCATTAAATCTTTCTCCCGTGATCCAGCAGTTAGAACTTTTCAAAGGGGATTCTTCATGGGGTTATTCAAAATGGTTATTTTAATTTAAATTATATAAAATATTATATTATATATATATATATATATATATATATATATATATATATATACACGAACACACAGACACATATTGAATAACTTCAATTTAAAAAAAAATAAATAAATAATTTTCCCATTTTCCTGTTATTTATTTTCATGGGATCCCTCTTTCAATGTAATTAATATGTAACTTTATTCTAGAGAAAGTTATGTTTACATTGATACCAAATTTAAATATTTTTTATGTTGTACTACATTTGCATGATTTTTTTTTTTTACAAAATAATTTGTTTGGGTGTTGCAAATGTACTACTAAAAGTCCTAGAACTTTTTTTTTTTTTTTATTGGTCAGCATATACCAATCCTTTAGTTTTATTGTTAAAAGTCCTAGAACAGGATAGGTGACACTTAGAGCAGATCCTGAACCAGTGGCAGATGACTGAGGGGACAGAGATGCTGTGTGAAGCACTGTGGAAAAAACAGTCGTAGTAAGGCAATGCGGGATCAGGGCAGGCAGCAAGGTTCAAATAACGTAGCCGAGTTCAGGAGCAGAGAGTTACTAACAGGAGATCCAGAAGTTTAGGCAAGGTGGAGGGAGGAGCACCCTAATATAGCCACGGGTGGCAGGGATAGGCTGGGGAAGCCAGACATTGCAGGACCCCTGAGGTTAAATGTATGAAGAGTCTGGCTGTGCCTCCCTATAGCCAGGTAAGACTATCTAGAAACAGCAAGCTTAAAAAAAAAAGCCGAAGTATTTGGCGCATGGATAGAAGAAGCTTAAAGGTACATCACTCTCAGATCAGACCATTCATTGCTGCTTTTGCCAAAGTGGAAACGGAAGATGAACGAGAAGAAAACCACTGTTGAAAGAATAATCATGAAAAAGAACCAAAATTTGCCAAAATCTTTTGAAAAGTATCAAGCCAGCAACTCGCACGGTCAGCAAGCGCCAACCTACTCACCATGTTCAACTCCCTACCTTTGCCTTAGGTACTTGCTGAGTTTAGTTGTTGCATCGACCTGAAACTTCTGAATTATTCTTGTACATCTCAAAAATTGAAAAACCATTGAAAAATTAATTTATATCTGTAATTTGTCAAATAAAGAAACCAAAAATTTGTTAAAGTTATTACATACGTTTGATATATTTAAGCTTTTTATTTTTTAATTTTGGTTATAATTATAAAAACCCAAAAATTTCAGTACTCAGAGAATTAGAATACTGTGAAAAAGGTCAATGTTGTTGACTCAAGTCACACGCAAAGGTTTCCTAAGCTTCAAGTGACATGTCACTCTTTGCTAGAATAACTTTTTGATACTTTTATCTATCCATTCAGAGAATGTTTTCCCGAAATTTGTGTTTTTAAGTTTAAAAAATTTTGGCCCTTAAATTTTTATTTTGAAAAATATAAAAATGCCGTAAATTTTGGAAAAAATTGCCTTTTTCCCAAAGTTCAAAAATGTTTCGTGTAAAAATTTATTAAACACAAATAGTTTTAAAAACTTACCAAATGTTTTTTGTGGGTTTTGGCATCATTTTTTAAATGTTTTTTTTTTTTAGAAATTAGGGGCTTAAAAATTTTGGTGTTTTTTTTCCTTTTTCAAAAAATTTTGCCAAAATTGATTTTTTTTTTGGGACCAGTCCCGTTTGATGTGGCTTTGGGGGTCTTTTTTGCAGTTAAACCCATAAAAGGGGGCTCCATTTTTAAAAAAATACACCCTTAAAGTATTTTTAAAAAAAGAAATTTTAAAAAGGTTTTTTAAACCCCTTTGGTGGTTTTTACAAAAAAAATTTAAAACGAAATGGAGGTTAAATTTTTAAAAATTTTAATTTTTTTGGGAGATTTTTCCAAAATTTTTTTCCAAATTTTTTCACTGGAACACAGTTTTGATGGAACCCAAAAAAATTCAAATTTTTTTATCAATTCCCCCAATTTTGGAAATTTTTTTTAGTTTTTCCCCTATGTAGCCTAGTGCGCTTTTTTTTGGCTCAAACCATAAAAACCTTTAAAAATAGGAGAGCAAAAGGAAGGGGGCTTTGGTTCTCCCTTTTTTATTAAAATTTTTTTAGATTTTTATTCCCGGTTTGCGGGCACTTTTAAAAGGGACTAAAACTTTTTTTAAAACCCCCTTTAAAAAAAGGCCCCATATTGCAAAAATTGCCCTTTTAAGGAATAATCCGGGGGTTGTGGTTGTGTAGTGGCCCACAAAAGTTGTTTTTCAAAATTTTTTTTTAGCCGTTAGGCTGTTTAAACAAAAAATTTGCAATTTTAAACTGAAAATGTTTAATTTTTACAAAAAAAAAATCCCGGGAAAAAAAAAAATAAAAAATTTGGTATGCCAAAGTCTTCCCAAAATTGGGGGTGGGTATATGTGGGTTGGGAAACTTTTTTTGGGGCGAAAGGCCGGGCGTAAAAGGGGGGAGTTTCTATTTTAAATTTCTGAACACATGATTTTTTGGGGGGGGCCAAAGTTGGCTTTGCAAAGCCCCCAAAGTAACCCGAACAGATTTAAAAGCTTCCCGAAGTACCCCCAATTTTTTGGGTTTTAACACCCCTTTTGGTCTTTAAACTAGGGGTTGGGATTGTGCTTTTTGGGTGCACAGGTGTTCCATATATTTTTTATTTTTTTTAGCACTGGGCGATCCCCTTTTTATATAGTTTATGTTGAAGCACTTTAAAAAAAAAAAAAAAAAAAAAGGAATTTTTTCTTTTTTTGCGGGATGAACTGACGTTTTTTATTGGCCCCATTTAAAGGGGTTTCATGAAATTTTTGATTTCTTTTTTTCCCTTTTTTGGGGCGGGGGGTTTTAAGAATAATCAAAAATTCTGTGAATTTTTTTTTTGTTTTGGCCTTCACCAAAGCGGTTATATTTTTGGGACGGGTTTTTGGGTTTGGTTGTTTAAAAACCCAAAAAGCGTTTCCATTGGGTCCACCAAACCCGTGTTGTTGGCCCCCAAAAGCCCCCCCAAAACTTCCGGGGGAAAAAAGTCCTTTAGGGGAAATGAGAAAAAATGGAGCCCTTTTTGTCGTAAAATTTAGCTTATGTTCACGACACCCAAAAAAAAAGCATACGGGGAAAAAGAACATTAACTTTTTTGTGGAATTTGGTTGGTTTTGTTTTTAAAACTTTCTTTGGGGTTTTATCTGGTAGGGGGTTTTTTATATTTGTGCGGGTACAAAAGAAAAACTCAAGGGCCCATCGAAGGGAATTTTGGGTTAAAATGGCATTGGTTGTAAAAAATTTTAAAAAAACCCGGAAAACACATAGTTTTAAAAAAACCTCCAAGAAAGGCTAAGAGACGCATTGGACCCATTTGAAATGGGTTTATGAGCCCTGATCTAAAAACCATTAATTAAACTGTGGAAGGAGTGAAAATTGCAGGGTTTGAAGGGGCCCCCTTTTAAAAACCCGAAACAGCTGGAAACCCGTTTGCCGGGGAGGGGGGGGCTTTAAAAAAGCTGTGGGGCAGGTGCAGAAAGTCTCATTAAAAAAATTAAGAATTCATGGGGCCGCCGCTGCCCCCCGCGGCGTTTACCTGCCTTCCAGGGCCCCGGGCCCGGGGATCGCGGTCACCCGCGGGGACCCCCGTCCCCCTCGCCGGGGTCGCTTTTGGCCCCCCCTCCAAGTGGGAAAGGCGCTCTGTCTGTCCCCGGGGCCCCCGTGGCATTGGGCGCCCCCTAGCGCGCGGGCGGCTGGTTTTAATTTAAAGGGCCAGGGTCAGGGGAAATTTGGTTTTTTACCGGGGCCCGGTTATTTAATGTATCCCCCCGGCACCTGTTGCCAGTTTTTTTGGGGTGCTTAGGGGAGGTTTTGAGTGTCCCCTTTTGTTCCCTATTGCTTATCCTGTACCGTCCAAATTTCCCCTACGTTTTCCTGACCCTTTCTGTTTGCCGCCTGCCCTGACCGTTGTCCGTCTCTGGGCCCGAACCTTTTGCCGCCTGCCTGGGCCTGCCTGTTCCTGGGGCTTCGCCATTTGGGTTTCGATTCTGTACCACGCAGTACCCCGGCCGGGCCACGAAGCAAAAAAACGTCAGGGGGGGAACGGGGTGGGGAGTCTCACGCCGCAGCAAATCCATCCCTTTTGGCGGGGGGGGGGTTCTGGGTGAAAAACCCGGGGGCTAATTAGATTCCGTTCCCCGGGGTGGCTTTTTAATACCATGCTTGGGGTTTGGTTTCCCCGTGGATCCAACCGGAAAAGTCACAGTAAAAATTTTGGCCATGGTTTTAGCCAAAGGGGAAAACCCCTGCCCGAAATGGGATGTTACGACGGCCTCGCCCAGCAGAGTCAGCGAATTTGAAACCCGCTGGGGAGAAAAAATTTCAGAACCTTGGGGGCTCGCCTTTCCTCCCACCCGCCACCGCTGCCGGGGCTACCGCACCCTTGCTCCTGCGCCTCGCTCCTCCGCTTGGCACCGGGGCCCTTCTTGCATCTGGGCCCCCCTGCCCGTCGCTTTGATGGAGACCCCGAAGGGCGGGTTTTTATCAGTCAGTGGGTTTTATACAAAACGGATGCTGGGACATAAAATTTTCCCAAATGAGCGGGGTTTTCAGTCGCCTTTTTTTATCAGCCCCCTTTAAAAAGGGGAAGCCTTGGGGCCCGGGGCCCCCTCCCCTGTGGGCCGGGGGGAGACCCGTAACGGCTACTTGAAAACCTTCCCCCAAAGGGGGGGGGGACTGTCTTTGAGGAACCGGGGGAAACCCCTCAGCTTTCGCAAAAACTGCTCCGCCTCGAAGGGAGGGGACCACTGTGGGACCTTCTCTGGCAGTTCCGCCCCAAAAGCCTCGGAAACTTTGCTGGAACAACGAGGCTTGGGGGCCTTTCTTTCTGGGAAGGCCCTTTTGGGGGCGTATTTTTGGAAAGAGCTCCGGGGGTCGGGGGCCCCGCCTTTTTTTTTGGTTTAAATGATTCGGTTTTGGCCCCGGGGTCGATATTCCGTTTTGCCCAAAGAAAAAAGGAGCTCCCCCCCAAAAGCGAGTCCACCCTCCGCCGGGTACCCCCGGTTTAAACCCCCCTTTTCCAAAAAACCCCCCAAATTTCCTTTCCCCCAACGGGTTCCCGGGACGGGCCCGGGGGTGGAAAGGGCACATTGTTTCCCGGGGGGGAACGCCGGGGCGACGGGTTTAGGAGTTGTGTTCTACCCGCGGCGGTTTTCCCGGGCCTTTCCCTTGGAGAACCCGTCGGTTGGGGCCCGGGAAACTTCCGCACCAGGGCTGGGGAGGAGAGGCAAACCCCCGGTGTTTAGTGCGGCCTTCCCGGGCTGCCTTTTTGGTTTTTGGCGGAACCCCCGCCGGACCGCAACCCCTTTCCAAAACCACCGCCTTCCCGGTTTGGGGGGCCCGAGGTAACTTTATTTGCCCATTTCACTGGTTTTCCAGTACCCGGGTTCCCGTGACCCCTGCAGAAACCCTTGGGTTGTGTCCCCCGTCAGTGGCGAAAGCCTCAAGGGTGCCATTCGGGTTTTGCACTGCAGCCCCCCCATCTTTTCAGTTTTGGGGGGTTTTCTTAAGGGGGAAACTATGAAGTTTTTCCGGTTTCTGCCTCGATCCTCTTTGAGACCCCCGGGCCTCCCCCGGTTTTAAGAGAAATGCAAAAACCCCCCGAATCTGGAAAACAGGCGGATTCTTCGTTTGGGGGCCGGGCCCGTCCTTTACGATGCCCCCCGGGCCGTTTCCCCCCGGTCCCTTTAGATTGCCGTTACCAAAAAATTCGAAAAGTCCCCGGGCCCGGTCTGCCCGCTCCTTAAACCAAAACTTTGCTGTTTTTTTTCCCAAAAACCCGGCCGAATCTTTGCCTCCGCAAACCGGGGTTCGATTGCCCATTGATCTGCAGCCTTGGATCTACTCCTTTTTCGTGGCAGAGTTTAAACCCCCTTTTCCCTCCCCGGGGCAAAGGGGTTTTGACCGACTATATCTATAGGAAACCTAAGCAAAAAGGGTTTTTTACGAAGTTTTTTCATCCCGGGGGGAGGGGGGTTTCTTTTTTTGTTGAGAAAAAGATGGGGCCTTCGGCCCCGTATGATTACCGTGGCCTTTAACAAAAACAGTTTAAAAATCGGTACCCCCTGCCTTTGATCTCCGAGCTTTTTGACCGCCTACGTGGCGCCAAAAACTTTTTTAAATTTGGGGTCTCCGTGGGCCACAATTTTGGGTTCGCCAAATTCGGGGGGGATGGGCGGTGGAAAAAAAAGCCCTTTCCCCACCGTGATGGCCCAATTTGAGTAATCTTGTCATGCTAAAATTTGGGCCTGTAACCTCCCGCTGTTTTCCCAAACTTTGTGAAAGGGGATCTTTCCGGGGCCCTTTTTTCGTTTGGGGTTTTTTGGCTTTCGGATGACAATTTTCTTCTATTTTTCCCGAAACCCGGAGAAAACCCCCGGGCACCCCCTCCTGCAGGGTCCCCAAAAAGGTTCTCCGGGTCCCCAACTTTAGCCATGTGGAGAAGTGTTGTCTTTAAAAGCACCTTCCCTGCCCTTTTTTGGGTTTAAAAAAAAAAAAAAACGGTCAGGGTCAAAGGGCCCTTTAGATGGACCCCACCCAAATTCGCAGTCCCCGCAAATGGCCGTCCAGGGGCCTTCGGGGCCCTTCAGGGTTTTTTAGGTTTTTTCCAACTAATTTTAGGAAAAATTTTTTCCCCAGTTTCTCTCTGGTGGCACCCTTTTTTTGCCCCTCACCCAAGAAGGGTTTCCCACCCCCCAAAAAAATTTTGGCCCCCCGAGGTCAAGAGGGGGTTCAAACGTTGAAAGCCCCCATTCGGATTCCGCTCCTGTTGTTTTCCCCGGGCTGGACCCCCCTTCCCCAACCGTTTTTTCTTGGAAGTCCCCGCCTCCTCAGTTTGGGGCTGGAAACCCCCTTTTTCTTTAAGGATCCTCGGGAAAATTTTCGGGAAAATTGTGGGGTTCAAAGTCTTCCCAGGGTTCTTTCTGATGGCCCAAATTTTCTTGGGAAGACGTTTCGGGACTTTGTCTCGGGCTGTGCCTCTTGTGGCCGTAACAGGGGCCCTCGCCTCAGACCCGCGGGTTACTTTTGCCTCCCCCTTTTGCCCGGAGACGTGGACCCATTTTGCTATGGACTTTTTCACTGCCGCCCGGCCTCATCCCGGAAAAAAGGTTTATTTTTGGGGGGTGGTTGACAGGTTTTCCAAAATGGCTTTATTTTGGGGGCCCTTGACCCCGGTTACCCTTTGGGCAACCCCCCGGGGAGCCCCCCCTTCTTCCCCCCATTCTTTCGGTTTCATGGGCTCCCCCCCTCGATCACACTCTGATAGGGGGGGTCCCGTTTGTGTTAAGTTTGGGGGGTCTGGGTTTCTCAGTTTTGGGCAGTGGGCTTTTTTTTTATTTCACCCTCATGACCAACAGGCAGGTGGGGGGTCAACCCAAAATTTTGGGGCTTTTCTGGCTTTTGTGTTTGCCCCGGAAAAATAATTTTGGGGATACCTTCTCCCCCGGGCGGAATTCTCTTTCAAAAACCTAGCTCGGAGGGCTGCCTAAAAAACCCCCCCCTTTTTTATTGTGTTTGGGTTAATTTCCCGCCCGGGCCCCTCCCCCCAAACCGTTTGTGTCACTTTTCCCGCCGGGGGGATGCCCAAGTGAGAATTTAAGTCAATTTTGGGGAGGTCACTCGCAGGCCCTGCTTAAAGGGTTCCTCTCGTACTAAAGTTCAAAGGGGGATGGGGACCGGGGACCTTTCCCCCCGTATTCAAGCCTGGTGATAGGGGTTTTGGGTAAACGGACAGTTTTCAATTTGTTTTAAAGGGTTCCAGTACTAGTTTGGGGCCCCAAAAATTTGGGGCCCCTTTTGGGGGGGACTGCGTCAGTTTAAAACCCCGGTGGGCCTTTTCAAGCTCCGCTTGCCTCCCAATCTGCCCTTGGGGCCCGAACGCCCTTTCCCTGTCCCGCTCCCTAAGCCTGTGGTGCTGAATCGCTTCTCCCCTTTTTATCTGGGCTCGCCCTTTCCTGTGGGGCCGAATCGGAGAAATTCTTTGAGGGGAAGGAGGTCTGGACAGAAGAAGTGGGGGGAGGGGGGGTTTTTTTCTCATCGACTGGAAAGGGGGTTTGGGCGGGAGGTTTAGGGGAGCCGGAAGACCCAAACGTCACCTGATCTCCCGGTAAAGGGTTCAAAAAAAAGGGGGGAAAGGGGGGGGGGTTGGGGGGGGGGGGGGGGTATGTCATTGGGGCGGGCCCGGGGGGGCCCCCGGGGCCCCTTTCGGCCCTTTCCCGCCTGCCGGGCCAAAGGTGGGGCCCCTTGGGGGTCACGCGGCCCCCCCTCGTCCCCACGCGGCTCGTTCCGGGCCCCCCTTGGTGAAGGCGCTCCTGTCTGTCCGGGGGTGTGCGCATGCGCGGCCCCTAGCGGCCCTAGGGCGCCGGGGGGTTTTAAATTTAAAAGGGGAAGTGTCCCGGGGAAATTTGGGATTTTACCCGGGGCGCTGGTCCCATATTATGTATCGCCCCCCGGACCTGTTCCAGAATTGTTGGTGTGCTTTTGTGAGAGGGTTTTTAGTGGGCATTGTGTCCGTATTGTTTTCCCTTTTACCCGTCCGTTTCCCCTAGTTTTCCCGACTTTTCCTGGGTTTTCCCTTTCCCTCCGTCTGTTTCCCTCTTGACCACGAACCCCTTTCCGCCTGCCCCGACCTTCGGGTGTTCCTGGGGCTACGCCATTGGATTTGATTCTTTTACCGCAGTACCCCGGCCGCCACCGCAAGCAAAATCAATCAGGGGTAACGACCGGGGAGTCTCAGCCGCAGGGAAAATTCATCCCCCTTTGCCGGGGGGGGGTTGGTGAAAAACCGGGGGTACTTAGATTCGTTTAAGGGCCCTGGCTTAACTACCCCTGTTGCGGTGGTCCAGGGTTCCCCCGAAACCGTCACAAGGGCAATGTTTGTTTGCATGGAATTATTAAATTAAAAGGTAAACCTTTATTTGTTTCTAGGTTTGCCCTTTTTTTTATTTTTCAGTTTAAACCAAAGTCAAAAAACAAATTTTTATTTCATTGATTTTTTGTAAATTTACATTTATCATTACTTTTGGTCAGTTTCTAGGTATTTGAGTGGGGCAATGTGGGGTTTTTCTTTTTTTAACGGAAGGGTACCAACAATTTTGTTCACATTTGTAGCCTCCACTTTAACCTGTTGTAGTTTGATTAGATAATTTGGGTAAAAGTTGGATTTCCCGTTTTTGTTTTTTAAAGCCCAATCCCCTGCCACAAAATAAAGTTTTAGAGTAACAACCTTCCCCTTTTTTAGTCAAATTCCCAAACTGTTAGGGCGTTTCCCCAAACTTCTAAACACAGGCGGCTATTTAAAGGGATTAGGGGGTTTTGAAGGGACGTTTGTCTCCAAAAGTTTAGAAATTTTATTTAATTAACTCAATAATTTGTCATTGCTTCAGGAAATTCTGTTTTTCTTTTGTTTACAGGTTTAATAGATTACAACTTCCATTGCTTTCGTAAGGCAATTCAAGAAGTGTTTGATGTAAGGGTGAAAGTGCTCAGATCTCGCAAACACTTTAGTCAAATACGAAAAAGCAGAAAAGACGCTCCCAACGGCACCCCGAGAGGTCCAAGGTGGAGAGGAAGCTGCTACATCGGTTGTGATCCTGCTGTTTTCCTGTCCAGACTTGCCTGAGTAAAGGATGATTCTACACCTGAAGATTCATGATAAAATACTTTACCTTATAGACAATTATGGTCATCTGTCCAATGATGAATACATCATACAAGTTTAGTATTAATAATATATCACCTGACCAGGGAGATTGTACTATGTTGTCATTTAGAATAAGGGAAACTAAACACTAAAGTCCTATTAGATTCACCTGTGCACAATATATTATTCAGGCTGCATGCAGTAATGTCCTCCATCAATTCAACAGGTTTGAACTGTTTCTTTGATAAAACATATTGATAAACACTTGCACAATGAAGATGGCATGACTATAGAACAACTTATGATAATATAATACTTTTTTTAGGTTTTCTGATTTTTATAAAAAAAATGGTAAAAGGTATTTTTGCACATTAAGGGTTACAAGGCACTTTTTATATATGTAATTTAAATTATAGATTGAATGTTACATATCTAAATCATTTTAAAAATAAATACGGCATGACTGCTATTTTAGAGATGGATTAATTTATAGTCTAATCTACCTGTTTCTGCCGTGCAGCGTCAGGAAAGAGACTTTATAGTTCTTCAATGCGACTACCAGTGAAAAATATTTTCCTCTTATCACAAGTACTGTATTCCACATATGTTCAATTCTAAGAAGCCCCAGAAATAGGTCGATAACATAACCATAACAAGCCATTAAAATGATATTCCCAATACATTGCCCTTATGCCACCAAAACAGTTCTGATCCATCAAGGAATGGACTCCCCAAGACTTCCAAACGTGTCCTGTGTCCTGCCATGAGCATCACATTGCCTTGGCCAGCTTAATTTCTTGCTGTTGCGATGCACACACATACCCAGCCATCCTAATGGTATAAAAGAAATCATGATTTGTCAAGCCAGGCAACCTTCTACCTTAACACCTTGGTCCAATTCTGATGCTTATATGCCTATTTTACTGGTGGACTGGAGTCAGCATGGGCACTCTGACTGGTCTGTGACTGCGCCTATACAGAGAAAGATGTGATGCACTATGAGTTTTGCCAACTTTCTATTATAGCTGGCATTAACCTTTTTGGAAAGATGTGGTACTATATCTCTTTTGAGAAGTTGGATCAGATGGGATTAGTCTTCACTCCCCTAATTTTCTTTTGTTCAACCACATTTGGTAGGCAACAACCACTTCATACTAGGAACACTCAAGTTTGGAGATATTCTGATTCAGTCATCTAGCTATAACAATTTAGCTCTTGCCAAAGTCACCCAGGTTATCAATAGTGGATAGATGGGGGCTGACTCTTGCCACCGCCACCAAACAGCTGTTTTTGAATGAACACTGTGACCTCTTCATGATGATGATATGCTGCTGCAGGTAGTAATAGTGTATAGGTTCTACTCCTTAATAAACTGCTATTTGCCTTTTGGGTGGTGGTACCTGAATATGAAGGGTTACATTACATGTATCACATAAATGTTGTCATGTTTAAAACACACTTCTATCCCAATGCATTACATAGGCGATTTTTTTTTTTTTTAATATAGGCTACTGCACTGGTATAAGAAATGTATTTGAGCATAATTTTAAATGCATGCATATTACTGTATGACTTCCTATTGTTTAAACAAATACAGTCGTGCTCAAAAGTTTACATACCCTGGCAGAATTATTGGTTTCTTGGCCTTTTCTCAGAGAATATGAATGATAACACTAAACTTGTTTTCCACTCATGGTTAGGGGTTGGGTGAAGCCATTTATTGTCAAACTACTGTTTTCTCTTTTTAAATCATAATGTCAACCAAACACATCCAAATGACCCTGATCAAAAGTTTACTCTGGTGATTTTGGCCTGATAACATGCACAGAAGTTGACACAAATGGGTTTGAATAGCTACTAAAGGTAACATCCTCACCTATGACCTGTTTGCTTGTAATCAGTAGGTGTGCATAAAAGCTGAGCGAGTTTCATGGATCCAGATAGACTCTTGCCTGTTTCATCCAGCCACTGACGTTTCTGGATTGTGAGTCATGGAGAAAGCAAAAGAATTGTCGACGGATCTATAGGAAATGGTAGTTGAACTGTATAAAACAGGAAAGGGATACAAAAAGATATCCAAGGAATTGATAATGTCAGTCAGTAATGTTCAAACTGTGATTAACAAATGGTAAATCACGGGCTCTGTAAAAACCAAACCACGGTCAGGTGGATGAACAAAAATTTCGGCCACAACTGCCAGGAATATTGTTTGGGACGCAAAGAAAATCCCACAAATAACATCAGCTGAAATACAGGACTCTCTGAAAACTGTGGCTGTTTCAAGATGCACAATAAGGAGGCACTTGAAGAAAAATGGGCTGCATGGTCGAGTCGCCAGAAGAAAGCCATTACTGCGCAAATGCCACAAAGTATCTCACCTACAATACACCGAACAGCACAGAGACAACCTCAAAACTTCTGGAGCAAGGTAATTTGGAGTGATGAGACCAAAATTAAACTTTTTGGCCACAACCGTAAACGTTACATTTGGAAAGGTGTCAACAAGGCCTACGATGAAAGGAACATCATTCCTAATGTAAAGCAAAGAGGTGGATCGCTGATGTTTTGGGGATGTGTGTGCTACAACGGCCCTGGAAACTTGGTGAAAGTTGAAGGAAAGATGAATGCAGCAGGTTATCAGCAAATACTGGAGGCAAATTTGCACACATCAGCCCGGAAGCTGCACATGGGATATACTTGGACGTTCCAACATGACAACGATCCAAAACACAAGGACTAGTAGACCTGTCATTGGCTACAGCAGAACGAAGTGAAGGTTCTGGAGTGGCCATCTGAGTCTCCTGACATCAATATCATTGAGCCACTCTGGGGAGATCTGAAGCGCACAGTTCATACAAGACAGCCCAGAAATTTACAAGAACTGGAGGCTTTTTTCCAAGAAGAATGGACAGCTTTACCATCTGAGAAAATAAAGAGCTTCATCCACAACTACCACCACAGACTTCAAGCTGTCATTGATGTTAGAGGGGGCAATACACAGTATTGAGAACTGGGATATGTAAACCTTTGATCAGTGTCATTTGGATGTTTTTGGTTGTCATTATGATTTAAAAAGAGAAAGCACAGTAGTTTGACAATAAATGGCTTCACCCATCCATTAACCATGAGTGGGAAAAAAGTTTTTGTTTTACCATTCATATTCTCTGAGAAAAGGCCAAGAAAGCAAAAATTCTGCCGGGGTATGGAAACTTTTTAGCACAACTGTAAATTAAAAGGAACCTTCCTATACTAAAACCACCACTAACATGTTATTTGGCTTAATAGTTTTGGCATCATACTTTTAAAATAAATTATCCAATATTGAATTGCACTATCTGCAAGTTACCTCCTACTAGTAGCCTAGCAGTGCCAATCCTGTGGGATGTGATGTCCAAAAGAGGCTGCAGTGTCAATAGAATCTGAAATCTCCATCAATCTAACTCCAACCTTGCAGAGTATGTATAGAGGAATCTAGCCAATTTTCACTGTACATATGTTTGATGGCAATAGACAGATTAACACCATATGAGACAGCATAGATTCTGGTAATGTTGGAAACTGGAGTCTCTTTAAGATGCCAAACACCACAATGGGTGTGAATATACACTAGCTCTCTTACTAGTCACCAGATGACCATCCAGATGAGTAGTAGGAGGTAATTATAACTATTATCCTTTATATTATTCAGTATACTGTTAAAGCAATTATGGAGCTGAATAATGTGTTTGTAGTGATTCAAGAGATCCAAGTGACAGGATCCCTTCAAAACTTAAAAACAAACAAACAGTAAAATCCTTTAAATTGCTTTATACAACACTATAAATAAAATGTACATTTCCCTAAATATTAACCTGCATGTTACATTAAATGTGAATTTAACTTTTATTGTAAAATTACCTATGAATAAAGGGTTTTCGCATTGAAGACATAAACAGTGAAATCACATTATTATGACCACTTCCTAAGTTTGGCGTCAGCAGAGTGCAGTTCATGATGGAAGTGGTGTACTGCTTGCTAGGTATGTAAAGTGTTCAAGGGGCTGTTTGCACACATATCCCTTATTGCTATTTTAGGTAAAAGGGAGCAATTTGGAGTGATCATGCTCCGAGACATACTAAAGCAAAGCATAATCCCTTCCCTTTGGAAACTGGGCTGCAGGGCAGCATAACAACAAGACAATGATCCCAAACACAACTCCAAGATGACAACTCCCTTGCTAAAGAAAATGAGGGTAAAGGTGGTGGAATGGCCAATCATTTCTCCAGACCCAATTTCTATTGAGCATCTGTGGAGAATCTGCAAATGTAAAGTGGAGGAGTGCAAGGTTTCTAACAACCACCAGCTCCATGATGTCAACATGGAGGAGTGGAAGAGGATTCCAGTGGCAACCTGAGCTAAGGGCCGCATGTATCAAATTTGGCGTTTAAATGCCAAATTTCATGCGCATTATAATAGGATAGAATGCACCTGATTTATGACCTGCAGTAGAGTGGGTTCAACAGTCAGGCGCATTCGAGCACTAGGGTCACAGGTCTGGCTTAGGTAAACCACTTTGAAAGTGGTAATGCGCCTAGAATTGCTGTAGTGAAGCTATAAGTCGATAGTTTTGTACGGTTCTAGTGTGCCCTGCCTCCCCGCGAAATCAGGCGCATTAAAAAGTGCCGCTTGCGCTCTTTAATGCGCCTGATAATGGCGTGCGGAAGGCTCTGTGATAATGCGAATGGAGCTGCGCCTGATTTCAGGCTGAAAATACGCCAGACTTCTGACGCAGCCCCGTTCATATATGTCCCCTTAAACGTCCAAGAGAGTTAAAGAGGTTGTCTCACTACAAGGATTGCTTTTTATGTTAAAGATCTTGCAAAAACAAGTCACTTTGAAAAATATATGTCCATTAACAGTGTCTTACCTATTCCTAGATATCCCCTCTTGTATGGGATGCATCAGTTCCTCAGGTCACTATAGCTACAGACCTGTTCAAAATCTCCTGATAGGCTGTCAGCACTGGTTCTTATAGCTACAGACCTGGCTTCTACTGCAGGCTAGTGGAAGTCAGTAAACAGGAATTCAAAATGAAACCCAGAAAACAGGACTGAGGTAAGATGAATCAATGTAGTGAGACAACCCCTTTAAAACAGTGCTGGAAAATAATGGTGGTCACACAAAATATTGACACTTTGGGCACAATTTATCCACTTTCACTTAGGGGTGTACTCACTGTTATTGCCAGCGGTTTAGATATTGATGGCTGTGTGTTGAGTTATTTTAAGGGGACAAACCAAATTTACACTTTTGTACACTGACAACCTTACATTGTATCAAAGTGTCATATCTTCAGTGTTGTCCAATGAAAGGATAAAACACAATATTTAAAAAATGTGAGTGTACTCACTTTTATGAGATACTATAACTGAGTGCCACATGACAACTGCAGCCAATTGGGCAGCAGTGGTGATGTTTCCATCCGAAAAAAAACCCCAAAAAGATCGGTGTCTGATGAGGACGGGGCAGTGCTGGAATGAAGGTGAGAAGAGAGGTGATTAAAAAAATGTCTTCAGTAAATTGGCCCTGGTATGTTATTAAAAAATAAGAAAAAGAGGTAGAGAACCATTTTAACTTTAAATGAGCTGTCCACTTAAATTTTTTATTTTTTTAGGGTTCTGGAAGGCTTAAAAAACGAATACTCATCTTCCCTCTCACCTTGGATCTAGCGATGCTACCATCCTCACTCTCTGCTGGTCTTTCTTCCAAATGGCTGTAATGTCACCATTCAGAAGTGAACAGCTCCAAATGGTGACTTTTGATAATGGTATGTGACCACTGCAGTGCTGACATCCCATTTAGAAGGAGACTGGGAGAAAACAGAAGAGCGGCAGAGAGTGATAATGGTGGCATCGCTGATTCGAGATGAGAGGGAGGTAAGTTTTTTTTAATTTTTTTAAGCCCATCAGAACCCAAAAAAACAAAGTGGGGAACCCCTGTAAATGGTCCAAAATGGTCTGTAAGGAATCCACAGGTGGTGAATCCTCTGGAGCACTGCAAGCGGTATATGCCATATCAGGGAGCACAGCCTAATGAGCCTCCCGTCTTCATCAGAGCCTGCCGCAAAGCCAGTTGAACTTGTGCGGTGGGAGACTCCCAGGTCGCTGCCCGTAATGTGATGGGGTGCAGTGTGGCACAAAATCAGCAGGCAGAGACATAGTCGGGGACAAGCAGAAAAGTCAGGGCAGGCAATGTGGTTAGCATAACAGGCAGGAAGGTCTGTTACACTGGAATAGCATACTCTCACTCTCTAACACCAACAGATTGTTATGGGGGAACAGGAAGTACTGCACCATATAGGGTCAGTTGGCATGCACACCTTAAGGGGATCACAGCAGAGCAAGAACAGGGAGAAGTGAGGAAGACTGTTTTGAGGCAAGGAGCACACGAGCGAGTCCGTGGCCAGGCCTGGCGGTCACAGTGCATCTCGTGACAGTACTCACTCCCCCATTAGGCCTCTCCCTCTACTGATAAAGTCTGAACTTCCGAATGAGATCTGGTGCATCAATGTTGTCCTCTGGCTCCCATGATCTTTATTCAGGCCCAAACTCCTTCCTGTCAATAAGGAAATACTGCTTCTCCCTATCAAACTACTCGGCTAAGATCTTCTTTACCTCAAAAGAATCCCTGCCTACAGCTTGATGAGGTATAGCCTTGGTGTGTTGGAAGAAGCATGTTGAGGACAAGCGGTTTGAGGAGTGAGACATGGAAGGAGTTCGGGATGCGCATTGATGGAGGCAAATGGAGCTTGTAGGCCATGGGGTTGATGCACCAGATTACTTCAAATGGACCTAGAAAGTGTGGACCCAGTTTGAGACTGGGGATTTTCAGATGGACATATTTAGAGGATAACCAGACCTGATCTCCTGGAGAAAAGATGAGGAGGCCTTTGTCTTTTATCCGCCTGAGATTTGGTACACGAGGATGCCAGTTGAAGAGATTGTTGAGTCTGCTGCCAGATCGTGAACTTCAACTGCGAGGACCTCAGAGGGAACAGAGGAAGAGGAGGGTGATGATGTAGACCATAAACAACAAAAAATGGAGAAGCTCCAGCAGAATCCGAGTTGAGGTGCATGAGGGAGATCATCGGTCCAGTCCTCTTGACATGTAGAAACGAAATGGTGCTGGTTTTTAGTTACACAGGATCTGATTCACTCTTTCAACTTGCCCGTTAGTTTTAGGATGGTATGTGGAGGAAAAATACAACCTAACTTGGAGATGGGAAAACAAGCATGACAGAACTTGGACACAAATTGAAATCCTCGTTCCAAAACAATATGAAGAGGCAGTCCATGCAAGCGAAAAATTTGCTTGAAGAAATGGAAGGCAAGTTGAGGGGCAGAAGGCAAACCAGGTACGCAACATTTTGGAGAATCGACCTGTGACAATTTGGCAGGATCCATTTGGAGACAGTTGTCCGAGTTGATGTAGCCAAGGAAGGGTAGACTAGATTGCTCGAAGATGCATTTTTCACAGACGTCTTAGGACTATAAGATTAGACAAGAAGATCAAGATAGGACTACGACACAAAAATATAGAAGGTCTCTGAATATCTTGTTAAAGTCTTGGCAGACTGCAGGCGCGTTGCACCGACCAAATGGCATCACAAGATACTTGAAGTGTCAATCACGGATGTTGAAGTTAGTCTTCCACTCATCGCCTTCTCATATGCAAATCGAATTGTAACCTCTCCACAAGTCGAGTTTAGTGAAGATCTTGTCTTCACACCAACAGTGGAAGAGCTTGGAATCTCTGCAACGGATACCGGTTCTTGGCCGCTATTTTTTTGAGACCCCAATAGCCTATGTAGGGACAAAGAGAACCATCCTTCTTCCATGAAGAAGAATCCGGCTGGTAAGGAAGACTTGTGGGTGAAGCCCTTCTGTAAATGTTCTGTAATATAAGTTGACATGGTCTGGGTCTCGGGCACAAAGGGTATACGCTACACAGAGGCTTGAGGAGACAGTGGATTTTCTGCTGGTTTCTCGCAAACAACGTCCAAATTTGTGGCATGCGGATGGGAGATCAGGAAGTAGAGTGGCCGGTGTTAGTGGCGAAGTGGTCAGCCCCAGGTGGGGTGTCATAAGACAGCGAGAGTAACAGTTTTCCAATTGAGCACGGGAATGTGGCCCTGTAACCAGGGTAGTCCCAGAAGAAGTGCAGAGAAGGAACAAGGCATCACATGGAACACCATCTTCTCCTTATGTAATCCCCCCCCCAACTTGAAGTGTCAGAGGCTCTGTACACTTCTGAATGCAGTCTCTCAAAAGTTCACAGTCGATAGACCAGAAAAGCAAGGGTTTGTCCAGATGGACCACAGAAAGACGATACTTAGACACCAAAGCTGCATCAACAAAATTGCAGGCAGAAACAGAGTTCAGAAAAGCCATGACTTGAAATGAGGTACCAGACAAGAAAGAGTAGGACTGACATGGGCAGACATGGATAGGTAGTATTCACACCTAGGGACACCTCTCCCACGAAGCTTAGGTGCGGAATTTTCCTGGACACAATGGACAATCCTGAATGAAGTTGCACTGCAGCAGTAGAAGCAGAGATTCTACCGGTGTCAAATGGATTGTTCTTGCTCAGACAGGTGGATTCTTTCCACTTGCATTGGTTCCTCTTGAGAAAACATTTTTGTAGAAAGTGGAGACCCTGGGAACACTGGAGCAAGTTGGGGAAGTCTACGAGGTCCGACTGTTTCATGCTGCCTATCCTAGTAGTATCAGTTCATCCAGATAGGAGGGAAGATCTTGACTGGCCAGCCCGTCCTTGATTCTTAATGCCAAAAAGTCGCTATGAAGGCTTTGTTATTCCATGCAAGATTGGACAAGAGTATGCAGTATGCATAATTCCACAGCATATTTCCTGATCGTGGAGGTGCCCTGATGTAGATGGAGTAGAGAAGCTGCAGAAGAATATGCACATCCAGACTCTTCAAACACATTCCGGAAAGTCTCTAAGAACAATGGGGGTAGTTACCAGTTTCCCTCGTCCCGGGGGGGGGGTGGCTCAGGCCAAGGGTTCCCCCACAGCAACTTATAAAAAATGCCACATTGCTCACCAGAGGGGAAATTTGGTTCACCATCTCCCCATGTGATAGCACGACTCAAAACCCCCTCGGTGTGGAGTCCGTCATAATGGGGGTCCAGAGATTAACATGGGCCCCGCGGAACCAAAGGGCAAAAGGGTGGGAGAAATTTGGGGCGGGTTTGGGGGCAGTGCTAATTTTGTGCAGGGCATCCACAAGTTTAAAAGGGGTTTCTGGGGGGCCATTACAGCCAGATTCCGGGGAGTTCAGCGGGCTACCCTGGGGGGATTCAGGCCCAAATCTGTACTGAAGAACCCCCCAGGGGCGAATCCTTGACCAGAAAAGGGTTTATTCCTCGGGGCCCCGGGGTAAAAGGGAGCCCCTTTCTTCGAAAAAGCCCTCAAAGGGGTTTTGAACTTGTGTGGGGGGAGACTTATCCTACCCTATGTTCTTTTTTTGGGGGCAGCCAGGGCGTGTGGTACTCAGCGGGCAACCCCTCCCCCATGAGTTTAGCAAAAAAGGTTATTCCTTTAAATGAACCCAACAAGCCAAAAATAAAATTAAGAAAAAAATGCAAGAACATCTTTTAGAGCACAATAATAAAGGTAATAAAATAAGTAAAAATGTAGTCTTCTCTACTCCATTCAGTCTTGATTTTTAGAAAATCAAAAAGGTGTTTCACAAAAACGTAATATTTTTAAAGACAGGATCTGATTTTAGCAAGCATCATAGTTTAGGGGGTTTAAATATATTCCTAAAAAGAAAAACTACTATAGGGTACAAAGTATCTAAAAATGAATACATTAATCGCACCAAGAAAACGGGTTTAAAACAAAAGGGTTTTTTTTCCATGTGGAGGGAATAGATGTATACCTTTTAGTAAAACAAGAAAACTTTTGAGGGCAATTTAGAAAAAGAAAAATGTTTCCAGATAAGACAATTTATTAATTGTAATAGCCATCATGAAGTGATTTTATAACTAATTTAGAGAATACCCACACATCAAAATTTGCTTAAAATAATTGCAGTATTTATTGAATAAAATTTAAAAATTGCTTCTGAAAAGGCACTCACCAGCAACCCATGACCGACAGTGAACAGCCCACAGAGGCACAGAGGGAGAGAAACTGCTAACGCGTTTGGGGCTTACATGATGCCCCGCCCTTACCCCATAGCATGTCAAAATCAAAAATAAAGGCTCTCTTTATACATACAAAAGATCTTTACACATATGGACATAATTAACAAATTAAATCCCGCCAATCCTTACCTAGCGTTACCATGATGCTGTAGCCGAATGCTTTCTGTGCCAACACGCTAAACACTCCGCAGCGCAGCCGGAAATGACAAGCATGTCCGGACATGTGCATTGCGGAGGATCGCACAGTACTGGCAAACGAAATCCTGTTGTTGTGCGTATGCGCGCACAAACAATGCAGGAACTCCGGCATGCACAGAAGCACAAGCAAAGTTGATACACTGCAGAGAGAAACACTAAATAGATGGCTATAGAGTGACATCGCATTTGAATAGAGCATCATGCAGAGTGATATAACACAAGGTAATATCATAAATGTTGATACACTCATACCATGTATGATAAACCTCATAGGGTACCAAATTATATAAAATGGCCCCAAGGCAAAACAAACATAAACAAAATAAACAAAATGTACATATGAATAAAAAAGTAAACAAAAACGATCTGGAGAAAAGGGGAAAAAAAAAAAGGAAAAATTACTTTTAATAAGGGAACATGATTTCTCGTAGTAGATTTAGTCCATATGGAACCAAGGTTATGTCATGATCAATATGCTTCTCTATCTTAGATGATGTTCTAGATCCCCACCTCTATTGGGACGAATGCATTTTTCAATACCAAAAATCTTAAAGTGCTAAAATCACAATTATGGACCTGTATAAAATGATTAGTTAAATTAGATTTATTTCTAAAAGAATTGATATTGATATCATTAATGTGTTCCAAGAATCTCACCTTAAGTTTCCTAATGGTGCTACCTACATAAAGTAAATTACATGTTTGACATACTGCCCCGTAAACTATATGAAGGGAGTTGCAGTTCATGTAGCTCCGAATAGGAAACTTTCTGGTATCTCCTGAATCGCTAAAATCTTTACATTGCAGAACATATTTGCATGTGCGACAGGGATTAGTACCGCATTTAAAGAAACCTTTATGTTTGAGCCATGTAGGCTGTTGAGTGTTGTCCTGAAAAATATTTTGAGGTGAAGAGAATCTCCCAGAGTTTTGGCTCTACGTGAGACTACACGTGTCCTTCATCAAGATGTTTATTAACTATGTCATCTTCATATAAAATGGGTAAATACTTGTTGACAATTTCTTTAATCTGATTGAATTGCCTACTATGATCCAACACTAAAGTCGGGCAATTGTGTGGTGAAGATGTCACTGATTTGGCCCCCAATAGATCATGCCTTTCTCTCTTTAGAGCTCTGTCATATGCATTATTGAGAAGGCCCTTAGGATAGCCACGTGCCATAAGCCTGTTTTGTATATCCCTAGCTTCCTTATAAAAAGATTCAAGATTGCTGCAATTGCGCCTAGCTCTTAAGATTTCACCCATGGGCACTGATTTATGTGTGGATTTTCCATGAAAACTCTTAAAATGCAGGATTGTGTTACCCAACGTAGGTTTTCTGTATGTGGATGAACAAATAACTTGTTGGTTGTCACCTACCAGATGAATCTAGGAAACATATTGTATGTGCACTAGAATTGAATGTAAATTTTAAATTGAAGATGTTATTATTGACATACATTACAAAAAAGGGCATGGCAGATACATCTCACTTCCAAATGATTAGAAGATCAGCGATGTATCTGCCATACCACTCAATCTGATGCACAAAGGGATTGTCAGTAGAGAACACAGAGTTCCTCCCACCAAGACATGGTAATGTTTGCCAATCACTTTCTAGTTTATAGTAGGTAAATTTGTCAGCCAAAAGGGAATTAATACAATTGCAATAATCATTTTTATTAAGTACTACAATGGTGCCCCCCTTATCTGCCATTTTTATTTCGATTGAATACATGGATTTTAATTGTTTTAAAGCAATTTTGTGTGAAGATTTTAAGTTGAAAGGGGAACCATTTTGTGTCCTATTATGCAATACCCTAAATTCCTTTTCTACTAGAAGCTGAAACTTATCCATCGCAGGAGTCCTAGAATGAATAGGATAAAACTCTGGATTTGATGTAGTAAAATTACTGGATTGTGTTGCTATGGTTTGATGTGAAGTATTTTCAAGCTCCAAATCATTTAATACAGACATGGCAATTTTTTCAGGAAAAGAGGGATATTCACACACAGTATTAAAAGCAATATTTATACTGCTATCACAATTTTCACCTATAGATGTGTTGCCCATGTCGGTGTCCTGCCAGAAGTGTCTTTTTACTGTAAGTAATCTTATGAATCTGTTGATGTCTTTCATGGTTGTAAACAGATCAAAATTCCTCTCTAGGGCATAATTAAGACCTAATGAAAGGACATCGACATGATCTTTAGAAAGGGCAACAGAGGAAAGGTTGAGTACATCCAAAGTGTGTTCATTTACTATTTGTGTTCCATCAGGCGAGTCAGCATCCTTGCTTTGCGTCCTTTTTGGATGTTTGTGTCCTCCTCTGTGTTGTCGTTTATTTGATTGTGATCGTTTTTTATTTTAGATTTTTGTAGTATGAGTGTCCAGTCCTGAACTCGTATTGCGAAAAAGGACCAAAGCAAAGGGGCTGACCCCCTTC
>JAODAL010054608.1:0-24514 GCA_025379985.1 Phyllomedusa bahiana
ATTTTTTTATCAAATTTCAACGTGGCTATTTGAAAAAACTAGGGCCGCACCACGTGCAATACAGCTATTTAAAAACTATTTGGATAATAAAAGGTATTTTTTGCACCTATCAATACACCTGCGGTGACTACAAAATTGGTGTATTCAAATTTAAGCGCAACGTGGCTCTATGAACAAAGCTGGCCTGCGCCAAAGTGAAAAAAACACCTATCTGAAATGTATACGGATAATAAAAGGTATTTTTTGCACCTATCAATACACCTGCGGTGACGACAAAATTGCTGTATTCAAATTTAAGTGCAAGGTGGCTTTATGAACAAAGCTGGACTGCGCCAAAGTGAAAAAAACACCTATCTGAAATGTATACGGATAATAAAAGGTATTTTTTGCACCTATCAATACACCTGCGGTGACTACAAAATTGCTGTATTCAAATTTAAGTGCAAGGTGGCTCTATGAACAAAGCTGGACTGCGCCAAAGTGAAAAAAACACCTATCTGAAATGTATACGGATAATAAAAGGTATGTTTTGCACCTATCAATACACCTGCGGTGACGACAAAATTGCTGTATTCAAATTTAAGTGCAAGGTGGCTTTATGAACAAAGCTGGACTGCGCCAAAGTGAAAAAAACACCTATCTGAAATGTATACGGATAATAAAAGGTATTTTTTGCACCTATCAATACACCTGCGGTGATGACAACATTTCTGTATTCAAATATAAGTGCAACGTGGCTCTATGAACAAAGCTGGACTGCGCCAAAGTGAAAAAAACACCTATCTGAAATGTATATGGATAATAAAAGGTATTTTTTGCACCTATCAATACACCTGCGGTGACTACAAAATTGCTGTATTCAAATTTAAGTGCAAGGTGGCTCTATGAACAAAGCTGGACTGCGCCAAAGTGAAAAAAAACACCTATCTGAAATGTATACGGATAATAAAAGGTATTTTTTGCACCTATCAATACACCTGCGGTGACGACAAAATTGCTGTATTCAAATTTAAGTGCAAGGTGGCTTTATGAACAAAGCTGGACTGCGCCAAAGTGAAAAAAACACCTATCTGAAATGTATACGGATAATAAAAGGTATTTTTTTGCACCTATCAATACACCTGCGGTGACTACAAAATTGCTGTATTCAAATTTAAGTGCAAGGTGGCTCTATGAACAAAGCTGACCTGCGCCAAAGTGAAAAAAACACCTATCTGAAATGTATACGGATAATAAAAGGTATTTTTTGCACCTATCAATACACCTGCGGTGACGACAAAATTGCTGTATTCAAATTTAAGTGCAAGGTGGCTCTATGAACAAAGCTGGACTGCGCCAAAGTGAAAAAAACACCTATCTGAAATGTTTATGGAAAATAAAAAGTATTTTTTGCACCAATCAATACACCTGCGGTGACTACAAAATTGCTGTATTCAAATTTAAGTGCAAGGTGGCGCGATGAACAAAGCTGGCCTGCGCCAAAGTGAAAAAAACACCTATCTGAAATGTATACGGATAATAAAAGGTATTTTTTGCACCTATCAATACATCTGTGGTGACTACAAAATTGCTGTATTCAAATTTAAGTGCAAGGTGGCTCTATGAACAAAGCTGGCCTGTGCCAAAGTGAAAAAAATACCTATCTGAAATGTATACGGATAATAAAAGGTATTTTTTGCACCTATCAATACACCTGCGGTGACGACAAAATTGCTGTATACAAATTTAAGCCCAAGGTGGCTCTATGAACAAAGCTGGACTGCGCCAAAGTGAAAAAAACACCTATCTGAAATGTATACGGATAATAAAAGTTGAGTTTTGCACCTATCAAATACACCTGCAGTTACTAGAAAAGATCTGTATCCTAATATAAGTACAGGCTGCACAATATACAAGTAATATTTCACCCAAAAACTGGCCAAAAAGTGTTAATAAAAACCCATTGCAATGCAGGGTCTAAACACAGTCTGGGCTGCACAATATCCACTCTCCTTTAAAGAGCCTGTCTGTCTGTCTGTCTGTGTTCGCCCGCAGACCCCACCCCCACTCCACCTCCACCTCTTCTAGGGCGTTCTACACGTTCGATACCGAAAACCCTGAGGCTTTCCATGGATCCTGAATGGTTCTGGAGAAAATGTTTGACTGCACCCGACTGATTAGTGAGTACATTCCTAACTCCTGCCCTGTGTTCATAAATCCTCACTTTTAATTTCCTTATGCTACTGCCCACATAGGTTTTATTACACTCCAAACAGTGAATAGCATATTTAAAATGATTACTGTTGCAATTTATAAATTGTTTGATCTTATTTTTACTATGTATCATAGAACTACTGAAAGTATCTGTTTTATGGACCAGTTTACACATGTTACATCTTTTTTCCCCACATGGAAAAAATCCTGTGGGTTTTAACCACATCTTAGTTTTTGTATCAGATCTGTACTCACTTTTGGAGACATAATTCCCTATTGTCTTATTACGTCTAGGGATACATCTTACCCTTTGATCTAGAATTTTAGCTAAAATGGGGTCTTGTCATAGTATATTGACATCCTTGTAGAAAATATTTTTGACTTTATAAAAGTCTCTACTGAATGGTGTGGAAAACAGCATTATGCCTTTTTCATAAATACATTTTTCAGTCCTTTGCATAACCTTGCTGGATCATACATTGTGCTTTTTTTGCCTCTATTGGATGTCTGGCGGTCGTGGACAAGGGATCCGTGCAGCTGTAATCTATTGGACTGATTTGAGAATAGAGATCTTGGTTATATTCACAATTGAAGGTAACCCTACTCGTCTTTGCTTTGCAATTTATACTTAAGAAATGTGGCTTTTAAGTGGCATTTCTCCCTCACAATTTTTAACAGTGGCTGAGAAGTCATTTTTATATTTTTTTGGGTCATGCTGCTGTGAAATGCAGCTATACTACAGGTCCTATTATAAAAAATGTGGTTTCTAACAGACATTTGTTCTTCACAATTGTCAACAGTGGCTCAAGGGTCATGTTTTGAATTTTGGGGGGCATGTTGCTGTGAAATACAGCTATACTACAGGTCCTATTATAAAAAAATGTGGTTTCTAACAGACATTTGTTCTTCACAATTGTCAACAGTGGCTCAAGGGTCATGTTTTGAATTTTTGGGGGCATGGTGCTGTCAAAAACAGGAATAGGTAGGACACTGTTAATGGACAAATATTGCAAAATGACTTGTTTTTGCAAGATCTTTAACATAGCTAGCAATCCCTGTAGTGAGACAACCCATTTAATACAATAAAAAAAAGAGAAACAAAGACTTTGGGTGGGATTCAATCCTATTTTAAAAAGGTGTTTTCTAGAATTAAACTACTAAAAACGTGCATGTAGAAAATAGCTGGTACAAATATTCCTCTGAATTGTACAAGGATGGTACAGGAAGACTTGACCAGATGTAGGTTATTCAGAGGACATGGAGTATGGAGCACGAACAGAGACAATTTCCTCCAGCATGTCGAGTAAAATGAGAAAAAGAATGCCAAGAAAAAGGGCACCTGGGTGGAACAGGAGCGTTAACCACCAGTATTTCCAAGTGAAGCTCAATTGGTCCGCACTCATACGGAGGGGCAAGCGCTACCCAGGTCTTGACTGTGTACTGAGGAAGGCTGGAGGTCTTACCTCACACTTCCGCTTCTGCACTCTGCTTCAGCACGACTGTTTTCGTTGCTGCGTCATAAGGGCATTTTTACCGTGTTAATAGATGACGGACGCCAGCCCTGCCTCTCACCGCACCCACTGTAACTCCAGCCCTGGCAGCTGAACCTCCATGTTAACAGATGACTGACGACAGCACTGGCTCTCACCGTTAGGGGCAATCAGGAGAGCTTCAAATTTCTCTAAAAATCTGATTTTGAAAAAGGTGATTTCTGTGAGGATAAGTAGTGTCAAAAAGGGCTCCAAGGCTGGACACAAATTGCACAATTTGAGGCTTAAAATTTTCTGGGGCTGGAGTCTCTATGGGGTCGCATCATTTGATCTCCAGGGGAGTCTGTCCCTAATCACTGAAGAAGGATTTAGAGGAGAAATGAAACCAATGAATTGATTGGCTGAATCACTCTCAGAAGCCAGGAGGACAAATGTCTTCTCAACTTAGAAGTGTTTTGGGGATGATTAGGTCATTTTTATTACTTATGGGGTGTGCGAACGAATTAACACATCTACACGTGTAAAAAATACCTTTAAAAACTGTATGTGATATGTTATCACACTTGAAAAAAAGCAAAATAATAATAATGTAAAACTATAAATAAAACTTCCCTAAATAAATTCTGTAAACAAATGTCAGTTACCAAAAAGTATACTTAATGACAGTCACTGTACAAAATAACATAGTGCCACTTTGTGATCTGTGGGTCAAACAGGTTTAGGGGTCATGCTGTGGTACAGGACAGGTATAGTCAATGTCCAGTTCAACTAAAATGGTGGTTGAAAGACTCCTTTTTCCGGCACTTTTTAATCTGGGGGTCATGCAGGTTTGGGGCTCATGCTGTGGCCCAGGATAGATATAGTCAATGTCCAGTTCAAGTAAAATGGTGATTGAAAGACTCCTTTTTCTGGCACTTTTTTAATCTGGGTCATGCAGGTTTGGGGCTCATGCTGTGGCCCAGGACAGGTATAGTCCATGTCCAGTTCAACTAAAATGGTGGTTGAAAGACTCCTTTTTCTGGCTTTTTTTAATCTGTGGGTCAGACAGGTTTAATGGTCATGCTGCGGTCCAGGACAGGTATAGTCAATGTCCAGTTCAACTAAAATGGTGGTTCAAAAACTCCTTTTTCAGCACTTTTAATCTGTGGGTCAGACAGATTTAAGGGTCATGCTGCGTTCCAGGACAGGAATAGTCAATATCCAGTTCAACTAAAATGATGGTTCAAATAATACTGCCTTCTGGCACTTTTTAATTTGTGGGTCATGCAGGTTTAAGGGTCATGCTGTGTTACAGGATAGGGATAGTAAATAGTCTGTGACTTTTTTTCTGTGACTCTTGTTGCCTAATTGTGTTGCCTTAGATGTAGCACGTATCCAGTTTACTGTTGTGGATGTTAATTCCAGCTTCTCCAGCCCTGCTTGGGTGTACGAATGAAGGTGTTGTTCCTCTCCCATAGACTTTAATGGTTATCGGCGATAATCTGTTATCGACTATCGGATATCGTCATGATAATTGCTGATATCGACTATCGAATCGATAACGATAGTTGACACAATCGCTCATCACTACTTATAACCTCATTCGGATTTGTGTTGGAGACGAATGGAAGACAGCCTTCAACACCCGCGAGGGGCACTTCGAGTACCTGGTTATGACCTTTGGACGCAATGCTCCGGCAGTCTTCCAGGAGTTCGTCAACGACATATTCAGGGATCTCCTGTACACCTGTGTCGTCTATCTGGACGATATCCTGTTTTTTTCTCCTGATCCGGAGTCACATCTGGTCCATGTACGTCAGGTCCTCAGACGATAAAGGGCTAACCGCCTCTATGCCAAGCTCGAGAAGTGCCTGTTCCATCAGAAAAGCCTCCCATTTCTCGGCTACATTATTTCTGATAAGGGCCTGCAGATGGATCCTGCTAAATTGTCTGCCATCCTGCAGTAGCCACGACCCGTGGGTCTCCGAGCTATACAGAGGTTCCTGGGCTTCGCCAATTATTATAGGCAGTTCGCACCACACTTCTTCTCGCTGGTGTCCCCGATAGTGGCCTTAACGAAGAAAGGAGGTAATCCTAAACTCTGGCCGCCAGCGGCTGAGGAAGCCTTTCGAAAACTGAAATCTGCTTTTGCATCTGCCCCCATACTCACCCAGCCCGATACAGAAAAACTGTTCCACTTGGAAGTTGATGCCTCTTCAGTGGGGGCTGGTGCCGTGCTTACCCAAAAGGGGCCTAAAGGCAAGACCCTCACGTGCGGGTTTTTCTCCAAAACTTTTTCCCCTGCAGAGAGGAACTATACCATTGGGGACTGGGAATTACTGGCCATTAAATTGGCATTGGAGGAATGGCGCTATCTCCTGGAGGGGGCTCGCCACCCGGTCAACATCTATACCGACCACAAGAACCTCCTTTATCTTCAAATGGCCCAACGACTAAACCCGCGGCAAGCCCGATGGTCGCTCTTCTTTTCCCGATTCGACTTTCTGATCCACTTCTGCCCCGCGGTGAAGAATGTCAAGGCTGATGCTCTCTCCCGTGCCTCTGATGTTATAGGAGATGAACCAGCCCCACGGCACATTATTCCTCCTGAACGAATAATCTCTGTTGCACCCACAGATCTGCAACAAATTCCTCTGGGCAAGACATATGTACAACCGGCTCTGCGGAAGAAGATATTAACCTGGGAACATTGCTCTCGAATGGCTGGACAACCAGGGGTGCAGAAATCACGCTCTCTCATCTCCCGTTTTTATTGGTGGCCGGGTCTGGCTAAGGACGTTCTTGAATTCGTGGAATCTTGTTCTTCTTGTGCCCGTTACAAGCCACCTCATCTCAAGCCAGCTGGCCTGCTGCAGCCACTGCCGATTCCCAACTGTCCTTGGACCCACGTGGCTGTGGACTTTACTACTGACCTTCAGCCTTCCTCCGGTAATACCGTTGTCTGGGTGGTCATAGATCTCTTCTCAAAAATATCTCACTTTGTCCCCCTGCCAGGTCTACCCTCTGCTCCTTGTCTTGTCAGCCTATTTTTTCTACACATTTCCCGGCTCCATGGACTGCCTCAGCATAAAGTTTCGGACCAGGGGGTCCAATTTGTTTCGAAGTTCTGGCACTCTCTCTGCAACCAGTTACAAGTGCAATTGGACTTCTCCCCTGCGTACCACCCCCAGTCTAATGGACAAGTGGAGACGGTTAATCAGATTCTGGGCAGCTATCTGTGCCACTTTGTTTTGGCACGTCAGGATGACTGGGCCAGCCTCTTACCCTGGGCAAAGTTCTAATACATCTCGCTAGACTCAGAGTCTGCCGGTGCCACTCCCTTTTTCATTGTCTATGGTCCTCATCCACGCCCACCACTGCCCCTTTCGGTCCCCTCTGAGGTTCCGGCCATGGCAGATCTAGTCCGGGACCTAACGGCCATCTGGGACCAGACACGCCAGTCTCTACAACGGGCCTCTGCCTGCACGAAGACGCAATCAGACAAGAAGAGAAGACCCCCGCCAATCTTCTTCCCTGGAGACAAAGTATGGTTGTCGACAAGATACATTCATCTCAAGATTCCCAGCTACAAACGGGGTCCCCAGTTCTTGGGACCATTTGAGGTGCTGACACGCATTAATCCAGTAGCATATAAGCTCCATCTTCCTCCCTCGATGCGGGTCCCGAACTCCTTCCATATCTCCCTCCTTGAGCCAGTTATCCTGAATCGCTTCTCCCGGAAGGTTGCCCTTCCAAATCCTGAGGCTGATGCCACGAACGTTTTCACTATTAAGGACGTGCTGGCCATGAAGAAGATCAGGGGGAAGCGACATTTCCTCATTGACTGGAAGGGGTTCGGGCCTCAAGAAAGGTCCTGGGAACCTGAGGACAACATCCTGGACCGTTCCGTAATCCAGAAATTTCTCCAGGCCAGAAAGAGGGGGAGGTACTGTCACGGATGCCCCCGCGATCGCCACCCCGGGTCGTGAGCGCATCTGTGCCCCGCTAGCGAGCGGCGCCGCGACCCGCATGTCGGGCCGCGGGCACGCTCATTCCCCTTACTTACCCAGCCGCACTCCTGCCAAGTCCTCTGCTTCCCAGCGCGCTCGTCTTCACCTCCTAGGGTGCGCGCGCGCCGACACTGTCAAATTTAAAGGGCCAGCGCACCGGTGATTTCTGATTGCCGGTCGCTGCCTCTATTTAAGCCTGCTACTTCCTCCTTCCGGTGCCAGATCTTTAGTGCCTTATTGTGCCTTTTGAGAAAGCATTTCTTGAGCCTCGTCTGTTATACCGTGTATCGAACCTTTAGCCTCCGTCCCTCGACCACGAACCATTGCCGCCTGTCTTGACCTTACCGCCTGACTACTCTCTAGTCTTGCGATTATGTGCCACGCTACACCTCGGCTGCTGCCGCGAGTAAGTCACGTCAGGGGTAACAACCTGGTAGGACTCCCGCTGCAGCAAGTCCATCCCGCTTTGCGGCGGGCCCTGGTGAATACTGGTACCTGCTTAGATTCCGCTTCCTGGCGTGGCCCACACCATCGCTCGCGAATCGTGGATCCACTACTGCTGTCCGTGACAGTTTGATTGTCGGCCAGATACATTTGGCTCAAGATCCCCAGTTACAAACTGGGCCCTCGCTTCCTGGGGCCATTCAAAGTATTAAAACGCATCAACCCAGTGGCCTATAAGCTCCATCTTCCACCCTCTATGCATGTCCCAAACTCCTTCCATATCTCCTTGCTGAAACCACTTGTCCTGAATCATTTCTCCCAGAAGGTCGCCACTCCTGCTCCTAAAGCCAATGTCACCAACATCTTTACTGTATAGGAGATTCTGGCCATGAATTCGATCAGAGGGAAATAACATTTCCTCATTGACTGGAAGGGGTTCGGGCCAGAAGAAAGGTCCTGGGAGCCAGAAGACAACATTCTAGACTGTACGTTACTCCAGAGATTTCTTCAAGCCAGAAAGAGGGGGAGGCCAAAGGGTCACGGAGGAACTGTCATGGGTGCTCCTGTGACCCTCACACTGGGTGGCAGGCGTACCCGTGTCCCGGTGAGTCGCTCCGTGACCCTCATGTTGGGCCACAAGCATGCTCACTGCTCTGCTCCTTCCCGCAGCTACTCACATGTCCGCACTCCAGCCAATGTCTCTTCCTATCGGTGCGCCTGCCCCGCCTCCTAAGATAAACCTAGGGTATTCTGAGTGACTCATATCATACTGTCCCTTAGGAGCAATTTGCTCTGTGACAGAGATTGAGAATAATAGAGTACATATGCTACAAGTAGAAAGCAGGACAATACATGTACTGTAGTTGAGGTAGATGGCAGCAGGCTCGGACTGGGCCGCCGGGGGACCGGTGGAACCCCCCCGGGGGCCCCCCCCCCGACTGTTTGTGGGCCCCGGGGGCCCAGTCCGTCGCCCCCCCGGGGCCCGTCCCCCAGCATTCCGGTCCCCTGAAGGGCCCCCGGGACCCGCGTCCCCAGCGCCCAAAAGGCCCTTTGCCCGGGGAGTTGGGGAAAAAATTTGTCCCCACCCCGGGGCCCTGCGGGGTTTGGTCAGCCGGAACGCAGCGCCACTAGTCCCTGGGGCCTCCACTGATCTCCCTGGCACTGAAGCGTTTTGGGGCCGCAGCCTCCCCGGGCGCCGGCCCCTACGGGCTGACGAAGGCGGGCGGTGACGTCATTTCCCCGGGCGCCGCCTTTTGGCAGGGCGCGGGAAAGCCCCGGCACAGTAGGGGGCCCAGGATTTCGACCGGGTTAAGTGGCTGTTTTTTTTTTTTTTTAAAACCCACCTGGGGGCCCCCTTTCTACTATGGGGGCCCCTGGCAACAAAAGGGGGGGACGGGGCAAACCCAAAGGGGGCCCCCCCGGCTAAAAAAAGGGGGAAAACCCTGGTTTAAAAAAGGGGGGGCCCTGGCTATCTAAAGGGGCCCTGGATAACAAAAGGGGGGGCCCCGGGCTACAAAAAAGGGGGGCCCTTTCCCAAAACATAGGGGGGCCCCTGGCTAACTTTGGGGGACCCGGCTAAAAAAAGGGGGGGCCCCTGGCTACAAAAAGGGGCCCTGACTACTAAAGGGGGGGCCCTGGCTAAAAAAGGGGGGGGCCCTGGTTTAAACAAAGGGGGGGGCCCTGGCTAAATGGGGGGGCCCGGCTAACAAAGGGGCCCTGGCTAAAAATAGGGGGGCCCGGGTTTAACAAAAGGGGGCCCTGGCTATCTAGGGGGGGCCCGGGCATCTAAAGGGGGCCCGGGCAAACATTAAGGGGAAGGCTCGGGCACTTTAAAGGGGGCCCCCCCCCTGGGCTACATAATGGGGGGGGCCCGGGGCACATAAAAGGGGGGCCCAACAAATTTAAAATGGGGGCCCCTTTCTAAAAAAGGGGGGGCCCGGGCTAACAAAGGGGCCCCTGGCTAACACAGGGGGGCCCCGGGCTAACATGGGGGGGCCCTGGCAAAAAATAGGGGGGCCCTGGCAAAAAAAGGGGGGGGCCCGGGCTAACAAAGGGGGCCCGGGCTAAAAAAGGGGGGTGGCCCTGGTTTAAAAAGGGGCCCGGCTATCAAAAGGGGGCCCCGGGGCTATCAAAGGGCCCGGGCAACCCCAAAGGGGGGCCCGGGCAAAAAAAAGGGGGGGACCTGGCTAACAGGGGGGGGGGCCCCTGGCAAACAAAGGGGGGCCCCGGCAAACAAAGGGGGGGGCCCGGGCTAACAAAAGGGGGCCCCCGGCTAACAAAGGGGCCCGGGGCAATCAAAAAGGGGGGCCCGGCCCTCCCCAAAAGGGGGGGGCCCGGGCTACCAAAAGGGGGGCCCTTTGGCTACATAATGGGGGGGGCCCGGGCTACAAAAAAGGGGGGGGGGGCTTACAAAAAAGGGGGGCCCTACTAACAAAGGGGGGCCAGGGCTACAAAATGGGGGGCCCGGGCTACAAAAAGGGGGGCCCCCTGACTAACTAGGGGGGCCCCAAGCTACATAACGGGGGCCCGGGCTAAAAAAGGGGGGCCCTGGTATTTTAAAAGGGGGGGGCCCTGGTACAAAAAAGGGGGGCCCCCTGGCTAAAAATAAAGGGGGGGCCCGGGCTCCCCAAAAAGGGGGGGCCCTGACTTCCGGGCACACTAGCTAAAGGGGCCCCCCCTGGTTTTTCCTGCACACAAAAGGGAAGGCCCGTAACGCCTGTATACAAACCTAAAAAGACCCCTAACTGCCTTAACTACCTAAAGGAGACCCCTTACGTCGGGTATATACCAAAAAGGGGCCCCAAACGCCGGGAAAAATACTCCCTAAAGGGGGCCCCAAACTGCTGTAAAAATTTCCCTAAAGGGGGTCTCTAACTGCTTAAAGGGCCCTATTTAAAGGGGGCCCCTAAACTCCTACAGCTTACCTAACGGGGGAAACAACCCTACCTACAGCCTAACAAATTTGGGCCCTAACAACACCTACCTACAGCCAAACAAACCCCCGGGGGGGTCCCCCCAAACCCAAACCGTACCTATCAATTGCCTAACCTGGGGCCTGCTTATTTTACCGGGGGGCTGTTTTACCTACCCACCCTGGCAGGTACCCACCAACCTCCCCGGGGGCCCGGGGTTTTCCAATTATCCAGGGGGGGGGCCAAACCTCCCTAAAGAGGGCCTATTAGTTACCGGGGCCTTGCCTTTTTGGGCCTTCTAACTAGGGGTTTTCCCCTATTTTTACCTGGTAAATAAAAATTGGGGGGGGGAAAGGGCACCCGGGGGGGAAAGGTCCTTTCCCACCCCCCCAACCCCTCAGGATACTAGGCCTCAAAAGCAAATGGCTTGTCCCCCTTTTTCCTTCCACCCCTGGGCATTTTTTACAGGGGTGGGAATGGGTAAAAAAAGGGCTGGAAAATTGAGGATTATAAAAATTTGTAGGGTAATTTCTGCAGGGATGAGTTTTTGGTTTGGGACAATTCATCATGGGGGGGGGTGTGGAAGGGATCCCAAAAAGAAAAGGGAATAAGACGACTCATAAAGAAAGAAAACGACTCCTCAATAAGACGTCCCCGGGTGGGGGTTTCCCTGATTTAAAGGGTTTTTTTAATTTTCAAATTTTGGGTTTTCAACCTGTATTCATATTCACTGTAAGGGTGTTTGTGACCTGACCCTGGTGCCCCTGACCTCAAAGGGGTCTCTAAAAATGGGGTGTTTGAAAATTTAAATATTGGAAATTAGTAATTGGCAGGTAAAATTGCCCCCTGACGTAAAAATGAGGGAACCCCTTACCCTGTAAATAGGAGTTTCATTTTCTTTTTTTTGCGGGGTTTTTATTTTAAAAAAGGGGGTGGGGGTTTGCTTGACCAAAGGGAAAACGGGGGGGGGGGATATTGTATTTTGGTGGAGGGGGGATATTTTTATTGGGTGGAGGGGGAAAATTGAAAGTGGACTATTGGAGGAGGATATTGATGTGGGTGGGGGGGGGTTTTTGGGTATGCGGGGGGGGGGGGAATATTGTATTGGGTGGGGGGGGGATATTGAAATGTGGGTAGGGGGGGATTTTGTAGGGGACTATTGGAGGGGGGATTTTTAAAATGGGGGGGTGGGGGGGGGAAAATTGTGGGTTGGGGGGGGGAAGGGGGATATTGTAGGTGGCTGGTTGGGGGGGGATATTGATTGGGGGGGGGTAGTTTTGTGTATGTGGGTGAGGGGGATATTGTATGTGGGCCCTTTTTGGAGGAGGATATTGAAATGTGGGTGGGGGGGGAAATATTGAATGGGGGTTTAAAGGGGGAAAATTGAAATGTGGGGTGGAGGAGGAAAATTGGGGTATGGGGGGTAAAGGGGGGATATTTTGGGGGGTGTGGGGGGGGGATTTTTGAAATCGGGGGGAAGGGGGAAAATTTTTTATGCAGGTGGAGGGGGATTTGTATGTGGGGGGGAGGGGATATTTGTACGGGTGGGGGGGGAAAATTGTATGGGGGTTTAAGGGGGAATTTTGTATGGGAAACTATTGGGGGAGGTATTGTATGGGGGAGTGGAGGGGATATTGTATGAGGGTGGGGGGGGAAATTGTAGTGGGGGAGGGGGAATATTTATGGGGGTTGGAGGGGATATTGTATGGGGAATTTTTGGAGGAGGATATTGAAATGGGGGTGGTGGGGGAAAATTGTTGGGGGGGTGGAGGGGGATTTTGTATGTGGGGGGAGGAGGAAATTGAAATGCGGGGGGGGGGGGGGATATTGAAAGTGGGGGGGGGGGGATTTTGGGTAACATTTTAATGGATTTTGCCCTCTTTTTACCCCCCCCTATTCCCTCAATTAAAAGCATCCTCCACTTTTTTTATAAGAAAAGAAACCTCTTTTAATACAGCCCCCCAATGGGCGGGTAATGGAGGAAAGGGGCAGAGACAAAAAAAGGGGCCCTTTTAACCCCGGGAGATAAAAATATTGTTAAAACCCGGGCAAAATAGCAATAAAAAATTTTTAAAAAAATTTATAATATATGTTTTAAAATATACGTTTCACAGATAGGAAAGGCTTATTATTGAGTGCATAGAAAATAGTTTAATTGAATATGAGCCCTTCCTTTTAAAAAAATGTATTTAAAATGTAGCCAATGCTCCCAAAAACAGAATGATAGGTACACTTTAACAAAATCCAAAATTGCTCCCCATTGAGACTTGCTATTTGGGGTTGTAGGGTTTTTTTCCCCCCTAGAAACTAACCTGACGGGGGAAATTTTGGGAAATACCCTTTGATGGGGGTGAACAGACCCCTTTCAAAATAGGGGGAATTGTTCTATTTCAAATATAAGGCAAAATTAGTTTCATGCTCTCCACAAATAATACTGTTCTATTAAAATGAAAGTGATTTATGTTATGTCTACAGAGATTTTGTTTTTTTTATTCATTTTCATTGCAGCTGTATATAATCAAAGCCTTTGGTGTCAAAGTCACATCAATCTCTTCTTACCTTAGCTTAGTGTAAACCATAGTTTGGGATACACTTGTATCAAAAGTTATTTTAGAATTTTCTAAAATAATAGAATAACAATAAGCTATTTTTTTCCCCTTTTAAAAATTTCCAGTTTAATTTTTCCCCCCCTGTTTTCCCCTTTCTCACCCTTTACCTTGAATTCAATTGCTCTTTTACCAAAACAAGTTGTAACTTTTCTATTTTAACCCCCCAAAATTTGAAGCAGGCTTTCAAATATTTTAAAAATTCCATTTTTTTGTTAAGGGGCAAAGTTCTAACAGGCTTTTTTTCAAACTGATCAATTTTCCCCTTTTGCTTTTTTTACTAAATTGAAATAACTTTTTTTTGTTTTATTTGTAATTTTTCCCTTTGATTTTTTTTTATTTCCTTTTTTTTTTGGGGTTTTTTGCAAAAGCCCATCTTTTCCCAGTTCTTTGACCCTTCCCCCTTTCCCCCCCCCTGGGTCAAAATATTTTTGGGCCCTTAAAAGGGGTTGTCTCGCTAAAAAAAAGGAAAAAGCTTTCAAATTGAAAAAAAACACAAAATAAAGACATTTTCCAAATATAATTTTCATTGTTCCTTTTGTTTTCCCAAAGGGATACAAGTGAAATTTTTTACCCCTTGGGGTATTTTTAGTTCCCTTCCCGTAAACCCCAAACCGTAAACAATTTTCCCCCGGGCTTTTTGTTCAAAATTTGATAACAGGATGAGTTCACAAAAGGGCCCGGGAATGTCAGTCAGTGTCCCGGGGGCTGCCCAAAAAGTAAAAAGCTTTATTTTTTCTCAAAATAAACACCTGTAATTAAAGGGGTTTTTTGTTTTTTGGGGGGCAGATAAGAAGTCCTTCCAGTAGTTTTTAGAAACTAATCTAAAAACTAAATTTCAACTTAAGCACAAACGAAAACCCTTTTCAAGCATGGAGCTTAAAGCAAAAAGTCTGAACCAGGAATTTTGACAGAAAAATTTTTTTTCATTCATTTCTTTAAACCCTGTGGGGGGACAACTCCTTTTTTAAATTTTTTTTCTACCCACCCCCCCCAGGGGGGGGGGGGAAAAAACCCCGGGGTAAAAAAAAAAAAAAAGAAAAAAAAAATTTTGTTTTTTTTTTTAAATTTTTTATTTTTATTTTTATTGATTTTTGTTAAAAACCATTTAAACCATATCATAAAGAATCCGAGGAAAAGGGGAAAAACAAAAATGGGGGTTGAATTGTGAAAAAAATTCACTTGCCAAACCCTGTTTGCGGGGGTTTTGTTTTATGGGGTTTTTTTCTCTTTAGTAAAAATGATGTTTTTTATCTGTTTTCTGCAGGGTTAAAACAATTCTGGTGGGTACCAAATGTGTAGATTTTTTTTTATGGTTTATTTTTTTTAAAAAATACAAACATTAGCTATTTAAAATTTTAGCTGAAAGGGGCCCCTTTTCTGCAATTTTTTTGGTTTTTCCACCATTTACCGGGGTGATGGTAAAATTTATTTTCAAGGGTAAGGGGTATTTTTTACTGGAAACCCTTTTTTGGGAAAAATGCAGGCTTTTGATCACTTTTTATTCCAATTTTTATGGGGTGTAAAAAAAGAAACCAAAAAAAAATTTTTTGGGGTTTGGCAATTTTGGAATTTTTTTTGTCCTTTCCCTTCTAAGGGGGTTTTAGCTTTCAGGAAAAATGAAATTTTTTAAAAGTAACCCAAAATTGGACTTTGAAAAAGATTTCAAAAAATACCAATTATGTGAACTTATTTTTGTATTCTTTTTTTAAATTTTTCAAAAGGGAACTGTTTTGAACTTTTATTATTTTTTATTATTTTTGATACTTTTAACATTTGTTTTTACTTTAACCACTAGGGGGCAAGATCGATTGAATATCCTTCTGCCTTAAAATTATAATTCAAGGGAAAGGGGGTACCAAGATGGTTTGGGTTCCAAATTTTTCCCTGGGGGAACCCTTTATTTAAAACCTGAGATTTTAAACAAAGGGGGGAGGGAGGGTTGGGTAAATGGTTTTGCAGCACCCGGGTTTCCCATTTAATTTTAGACCAAACCCCAGGGTTTTTCCCACTGGATCCTGGGCATTAAAAAAGCAGGCTAAGGGGAGTTACCTCTCCAAAATCCTTTGCCCCCATTTTAAAACTTTTTGGGTTTTTAAATTTTAGATAAATATAACAATTTCCCTTGAAAATTTTTAAATAAACTAAAAGGGGAACCCTTTTCTTTAAATTTAATAATTTCCCAATTGGGCCCCAAATAATCCCTGTTTTCAGTACTTTTTCCCCCGACTTCTGTTCCAACAAATTTAAATTAATGGCAAAATTTTCCAACAGGTGTTAATTTAAAAACCTTTTAAACGCCCCCCTAAATTTGGAAATCAAAATTTTAAATTTGGGAACTTCATGATTCTTTTCAAAATTTTGGGCAAATGAGACCAAGATAACACCTTACAATTTGATCAACATACCTACCATTGGGGAGGGGTTCCAAATAAGGGGGATCTCAGATAGGGGTGGGCCACTGATTAGAGTGCCATCTCCGGGTTTCAACAGGGGATAAAAGAAAGACTGGTAGAGTCACAGAGAGGCAAAGAAATGGAAATTTCCCTTTTGGGTAATTACACACTGATGACTTCTTTTATTTTAAACAAGGCCCCGGGGGAACTGGGTGATGGAATGCCACACAAACCCCCCAGGGACGTTTTTAAAAGAGGTGAGAGACCCAAACCCAAATTTTCCCCATCAAAACCATTCCTAAACCAAATTTTCACAGCGTGGTTTTGTATGCTAAAAAAATACAAGTTTAAACTGAAACCGGGGTTTACCTTACCTGGCTGATGCAAAACGTCCCCTTTACAAACTCCAGCATCATTTTGTGGCCATCATTTCTGCTCAGAAATGAAATTTATTAAAATCAAACCCAAATGGGTTGGGGACCATTTTTCCCTTGTCCACATAGATCTTTCCCCGGGCCCCCGCAAGACGGGTTTTTGATGCCGGCCCGGTGGGTTGGTCAGGCGTCTAGCAAGCAGACCATGTTGATGTAAATGGTTATGGAAATTTTGGGCGTGACATTTGGGTCCTCTAACCTCCCCCTTTAAAAGTGCTTGGAGTTGTTTTGGCATTCATTATCCAAAAATTTTGTTGGGCATTGTTTAAAATTGAAGCCATTAAATTTTGGATGTACCCCAAAAGGGCGCCACTTTTTTTGGGCCCTTTTTGGGGACCTTCAATTCTAAAGTTTTTCTGTATCTTGTTTCAATCGCTGTTGACACTCTTGGACACTCCCAAGCTCATTGGGCACTTTTGTTTAGATACTTGAAATTTAAACCTTGCAAAAGGGAAAGGTTTCTGAAAAGTATTTAAAAATTTTAAAACCCAATTCCCAAAATTTAAGTCCCAAATTTTTTTTGGCCCATTTTTAGGGATCAAACACCTTTGGTTTAAATTTTGGCCCTTAAAGGGGTTTTTTTCCCCCCGATCCAATGTTGGAATTTCCTCCTAAATTTTTTCATTTAAAAAAATTTTCTAAATACAAAATTTATTAAAAAAAAATGCACCCTGTGAGTTTCTGCCCGTCCTCTTTTTTTTTTTTTGTTTTTTAAAAGCTCGTTTTTCAGGGGCTCCCCACCTTCAATTTTAGCTTTTCCCCCAAAACCGGGGCCCTTTCTCAGTTTTTTCTTCAATATCTTAAGGCAAACCCGGGGAGTGAGCAAAATTTCCAGCAATTTTAGAAATTTTGGAGAGCAGAGCCGGGTTTCAGGCGTGGCACAACTCGTCTCTCTCAGCCACCCCCCCCCCTACTCCATTATTACTTACAATTTCAAAAGGTTCTGACTTTCCTATTTAGCCTTTCCCGCCCAGGAAAGCCATATGTAATGGTTTAATTAAAATAAGTTTAAAATGACTGCAAAGGGTGGCTGCCAATTTTTATCTCCTCTCCCCTGACGAACAAAAACCCCCCCCCCCCCCCACAGGCTTATGCATTAAAAGAGTGGCTCAGGCCTTGGGAGAAGCAAAATGGAGGGTTTTTTTGGTTTTTTTTTTTGTTTTTTTCAGAAAAAACTAACACCCCCATTTTTCAAACATGAAGAGGAATGAGGGGACCATTGGAGGAAGAACCCCCCAAAGGGAAAACCCCTTTTTAAAACTCTTTGTTTTTAAAACAAAGGGTTTTGTAAAAAGTACTAAAAAAATTAAACAGTTGGGGAAAAATTTTTCCTTCTAAAGTTTAAAAGTTGGGCCCTTTTTTTAATTTTTTTTTTAAAAAATAAAAATAAAAAAATTTTAAATTTCCCTTCCGAAATTTTCCCAAACCAAAAACCAATTATCCCAAAAGTTTTGGGGGGTAGCCATAAAACAATTTGCAATCCTTTTTAGATGTTTATGGTTTGAAAAGTCCCATCTTAGACACTCATAATTGTGATGGGGAATTGGCACATTGATGAACATTTCCCTTTGCATGGGCTCATAAATGTTTTAGAATTTGGGAAAGACAATAATTTGGGCACCTTTTCAACCCTCCCCAAAAAAAAGGGGGTTGGGAAAAATCTTTCACACTAGGGGTAAATTTTTAAATTTGGGAACCCGTATGGGTTTTTTAGAAGTGGGGGAAAGCACAGGGGAAAAATAAAAAATCTCTTGCAGAAAGAAAAACCTTTAGTCCCGGAAAAAACACTTTTAAAACACCCTGGGTTTAAAGCCTGGGCCCAAAAACAAAGCTATTCAACTATAGCGACCCAAAGGGGCCCATTGGGTTTACATGAAACCCAATTTTGGTTTTTAAAAACATTGTTTAAATTTTTTTTAGGAACAAGGGAGTTTTTTGGCTTTCTTAAATCTCCCCGCACTTTCAAATTTAGAGTCCCTAATAGATGGTGGTATTAAGTATAACCCCTTTAAATTATTTCACTTAAAAAATGGTTTTTTTAAGTTTAGTCATTAAATGGTGGGGCCCTTTTCAATTTTTCTATGCGACCCAAAAATTCTAGTTTGCCCCTTTTTTTTGAAAGGCCAAAAATTTCTAAGCAGAAAAATTTCCTTGGGTTTTTCATGATTAGATCCTTTTTCAAAAAACAGTGCCTCATTTGTCCATAGGTTTTGTGTGGTACTGCAGCTTAGCCCAATCACCTTACAGAACCTGAGCTGCAATACCAGACGCAATCCATTGGTTGTTCTTTACCACTGCACTCACTGTCACTTATAGCAATCATGGGAATCACCTTCTCCACAGCCCAAACAAAAATCCACAGGAAAGGGCTATCTCCAAAGCCACAGCCCTCACTGTCAGATACTTGTCACCTCAGCCCACTGGGGTTCCATCCTGTTAAACAGTACCTTTTGGCACCCATCACGTAGGCCAGGAGCAGCCCATTGTGTCACTTGCCCACTATTCAGCTCAACTCTTCACTATATGTCAGTGGGCAGAATAACCCATTTTATGTGGTGTTGGAGACTCGCCCACAACTTGGACACATGGTCTTATAGTCTACAGTCCATAGCATTTCATATGCCCCCACTTGACTACCTGTAACTGCTGTGGTGCACAAGGACACAATTTCCTGCCACTGGGTTGCTGATCTGCATAGAAATTGAATCAACACATTACAATAACTTAACATAATGCTGGATTTCACAGCAGCATCCCAGGATAGGTCCCCCTTATAAAAAGAATTTAAACCATAAGCAAAACAGTGCAAACGATATATCACATTACTTTCCAATTACTTAAGTAGCCTTGTAATGAAAGGAATACATAGTCACAATGGAGTTCTTGCTGTTCTTGCTGTTTGATGATTACCTTGTTTTACCTTCCTTACACATGTTATATATTAGACATTTTGAAAAGTTAGTTCTTCGGACTATTAATAAATGATCTATAGGTGCATCTAATAAAAACTCTACTGTTCTCCATGAATAAAATTTCTGTCTGCAGAGGGCAGGGTGCACTGTATGTAATATGTAAAGGTGCATTTTAAAATATTATATGTTCTATTATGTATAAAATCTAGCATCAAAATTGAAAAAGGACTCAGAATAAATAATGTGCAGGAAAAAAGAGGAAACAGGCGCACCTTGTGTAATATTGCAAACAAAGATAGCAGTAATAAGAGGGTATTGCAAAACCGCTCACCTGAATGAGTTGTAAAAAATGTTACAACTCATAAAATGGTTTTCAAAGGTTATTGAAAACCAAGTCGCCAGGTTCCGTATAACTCACAGCGGATCCTCCGCACACTAGATGATCCAACCAGTAGGATAATACAATACTAGTAACCCCAAAAATATTAGTTTGGGCAAAAACATGCAGAAACCCCAAAAACATTAGTATTTATATTAGTATTTGTTATCTTTATTTTTATTTCCTGAGTTTCAAATAGTTGCTTTGTAGTTGGTTCATTTTTTTTCCCCTACACTGCAATGAATTGGTTTTGCCCCATACTTCGTTGGGGTCTCGGCTCCCTGTCGGTTACACATCGGGACAATCAATAAAGTTTTTTTTTATCTTTGATACTTTTAGAAATAACCTTTGGGGTATGTATAATTTTTACTTTTCAATTTAATTTTTAGACCTTTTGTAAAATTTTTAAAGTAATTTACTGGCACCCGTTACTTTTTTATTTAAACCCCCCGTTTTCATTTTATGCATGGGGAACCCCGCCCAAACTTCTTTGATTTCGGTTGCTGTTTCTGTGGGTACGACCTGAGGGAAAAATTTCAGAGAACAGGCAAACGCACATGCCTATTTTTTTTCCCATTTTTACTTTTTATTCGTGCTTTAATTTTTAAATCTGGTGTTTTTTAAGGAACAGACCTTCATTCCAATTTTTTTCGCCCTTTTTATATCATTTGGGCGGCAATTTAATTTAAACCCGAGCGCTGTTTTTTTTTTTTTTCTTGGGGGTTTATGCCTAAACTAAAAATTTTTTGGGGTTTCCAGATAAAAGATCTCAGAAATGTATTCTGCCTTTACAAATTTTACCCGAAGAATGCCCAAATTCTATTTAAATTTGTTCCCTAGAAATTGATTTGGCACTTTTAGATTGCAAGGGTGTTTAATCCCAAAAAATATTTTAGTATTTTACTGGGCCCAAAAGAAAATGTTTGGTATTTTGGGGATTATGAATTGATGAAAATAATCAAGAAATTGATTTGCCTATGCAAATTGAAGGTTTGATTAGTCTGGGAATAGAAAGTCCTCTTCATTCACCTCTGCTAGCTTTCCGCAGTATTATTAAGGCAGGATTACTCAGATTATTCAATTAACTCACTAGCCTATGTAATAACAATTAGAGTCACAGTGCTATCTATTTGGAACTTCAAGCACTAATCGAGCTTGTGTGTAACATGGGAATATATTTGATACATGTATTAAATGGAACCAAGGCGTTAAATCAAATTTTGCAGTGAGAAGAGGGGTCATAATAGTTTAGCTTCCTCTCTTACCAACCCCCATTGGGGAACGTTTGGGTTGCACTAGGTTTTTCCCAATTTTAAAAAATTCCCTACAATACTGCCCAAAAAAAAAAAAAGGGGCCCCAAAAAGCACATTCCCCCTTTTGGTTTTACAAGGGGGGAAGGAAGGGCAAAAAAGTTTTGTCTTTGGATGTAGGGATGCAATGTTTGATACTAAATTAGGAGGCCTTCACCCTTTTTAGCTGCTGCTATAGGTACTCCTCACTTTTATGTACGGTCATACTATCTGTTCTTTTAATAACTCAAAACTGACAAAATTGCTATACAGGTGAGTGGTAAACTAGTTTAAACAGCTTGATGAATAGTTATACCACTTGCCAAAACCAAGAAAACACACTTTAATCCTTCTCATGCTGCAATCACAAGTGTCCTGTGTTCAGTCCCTTCCTGTGCAGTGTCCCAGGATGAATGCACCTCAACCCTGTTCTTGGGGGTTAGGCGCAATCAGACGGGGACCCCAGACTCTGAAAAAGGGAAGGGACTGCCCAAAGAAACCATGCATAGAGGATTCAAACCTATTATCTTTGGTCAAGGAAGTATCATTTGCACTAACCTACTACTTGAAAGGGAACCTGTCATCTGGTTCATGCGGGCAACACCACAGACAGCATTAAATAGCCACACGTTGACTTGTTGTTTTCCCCATAAAACGCTGAAAATTTTCGAGAAAAAAACATTTGGGTAAAATTTGAGCCGGGTGCAAGGAAAGCACCACATGTCACGGTGAGGTATGGTTTCCTTTGGGTCCCAAGGCGGGAGGGATTTTCACTGCAGGAGACTTCAATTCCCCCCTCCTCGGCATGTCCGCTCGTGTTGACAGCAAATGTGCAGGCATGGTACAGGAGGAGCAGGCAAGACGTGATTTGGGGCAAGAATAGTCAAATTTACAAGCGAGGGCAAAGTCCAGATAGCATAAACATAAAGACACTATGCACAAGGGAAACACACCAATGCACTGACCGTGATGAGAGGGGGAAGTGAACTAAAAAGGGGTCCATTGGTTATCAGCGGATCGCTTGCCTTTTAATTTTCTGTGAGTCGGCATGTGCCCACTCTAGAGAATGGATATGTGCATCAGTCACTGTCAGGGAGAAAAGTAGGAGCAGGGAGAGTTTAGTAGCGAGCGGACGGGGAGGCAGAGACACGAGCAGGGGACAGACCGGTCAGTTAGTGGGGCTACCAGGGCAGTATTGGCAGTACTCCTTTTAGAAGTTCTGGTCATTATTTTTTTTTTTTGAAAGGGCATTGTTGATTTGGTGCAAGATAGGAACTGTTAATGGACAGAGGGTCTAAATGCTTCAGCTGTATGGGCCCCCCAAAATGACTTATGGTGGCTCTGTTGTCAGTTAAGCTGAGAGGGACAGGGAAAAGCCATACATTAGACTCATCTCCTCTAGATGTTTCACTTCCCCCTATACCTCAGCTCCGTTTCACAGGGTATTTTACTCTGCTTTGTAATAGTTTTCCCTCTAAAACACACGTTACTGAGCCCATGAAACCTGCAGCTAGTTCGTGCTGCCAGGGGTTCAGACCAGATGACCAAGCTGGCAGGCTCCCTTTAACTTTCACCAAACTATTACTGCCAGCAGTTTTGAAGGGTAACAGACTGCCTTGAAACTTTACTTATATTATATCTGATCATGATAAATCATGTAGCATTTAGTGTAAGGACTGGGATCATCTTCTATGCTAGTAATGAACAGAGTGACAAACATTTGCTTACACCTATTATGAGACTGCATGCAGATTGTCTTTTTCAATTTTAGGATATAAAGGGGTGAATCATTTTCATGTGTTTAATTCACACTGTAAAGGTGACAAATGGGGTTTTGAGCTATGGAAATGAGGGGAACAGAATAAAAAGCCTTAAGGGACACACCATCTTAATTCAGCTTTGAACACAAGCCAAGCATGGTTTATCTTTGCAAATGTCTAAACATCTGGTAATGGTTATAAAACAGCAATTTATTTTGATAAACAACAAACATCTTTTCTGAACACAATAAATCATTGCATATATGTAGTTTATTGTCTGCAATGTCCTCTAGTACTGTAAACATAAGGAATGGATGTCTCATAATTTTGGGGGAAAAAAAGCAATGTACCTTTCGCCATCTTCGTCTGTTTGGCATGCCTCTATTTTTATTTTTCCCTGTTTTCTGTTTAGTTGAAACAAAGTGAAGCGAATGCTGACACCAAGGAAAAACTACCACTGCGTCTACGTATCTTTGAAAAATTCCCCAACAGGCCACAGATGGTGAAGATCTCCAAACTGCCTTCTGATTTTACTGTCCCGAAAATTAGGTAATATTATGTTTGTGTGATTATATGTTTTTTTGAAAACATTGCTATTTTCCCAAAACTACTAAAGGGGCCTTCAACGGGTTTTTTCCCGCGGGTTGGTCGAACTCCCCCCCGGATTGCGCTGCTACGGCGCCAATCCCTCCAGTATTACGGAAAACCCACCTTTTTCCCCCTTCATGGGGGGGGGGAGAAAGTGAAAATGCACATTTCCAGGGGGCAATACGGCCGTGGGTAATGCAAGTCTATGGGGCCGGGGGGGCGCGCACCCGCCCCGACCCCCCCCTTTTCAAGCCGGAATTGGGGCGAAAAACCGCTCGCAATACGGCTTTAAAAAAGCCGTGTAAAACGGGCTAAAAGCCCCAAAAAATTATGTCAGCGTAAGGGGTATATTAAAAGACTGAAATGTTTTACTTTGTCTATAACTTTTAACCTTTTCAAAACATTTCCTCCACAAAAACATGTAACATTAATGGGGCTGTCTCACTACAAGGGTTTCTTTTTATGTTAAAAAAACTTGCAAAAAAAAGTCATTTGCAATAAAGTCCAAAAACAGGGCCTTACCATTCTAATATCCCCCCCTTGATGGGCCATCAACTTTTCAGGTTGCTTTTAGCTAAGGCCGTCAATCTTTCTATAGGTGCCAGCACTTTTCCATACAAAAGCTTTTTACCAGCCTAGTGAAGCCCGTAAAACGCCCCTGAATTTAAAAAAAAACCAAAAAAACAGGGCGAGGGGGAAAATAATCATTTTTGGAACAACCCCTTTTTTGATCAAGCCTTTTTGCCCCACCCTCCCTAATTTCTTTGTGATTCTGGGATCAGCTCTAAAAAGGGCCAGCACACACAGGCTTAAAAACCCTTTTTTGATGAGGATTCAGATATTCAAATCATAAACCGAATGTAAAACCATACCCATTGAAAATCCGCGTTATAACCAACACGAAACAGATTTTCTTAAGCAGTAAAAACCGCTGTTTTTTACAAAAAACTTGGAACATCTTAATTTTTCCGACATATTTTAGGTCAAAAATGCATCCAAAAAATTTTTTATTCAATCCAGCCAAAAACCCCAGAAGATGAATGGGGCTCGTTTTCTACTGTAAAATTCCCCCGTGATTTTAAAAAACCAAAATCCACATTGAAAACCGCTCAAAATAAAAT
>JAODAL010054609.1:0-24514 GCA_025379985.1 Phyllomedusa bahiana
CGCAAAATAATTTCAGATGCGGTACACCCCAATTCCAATTTTGTCATAATATGGTTTCCCTAATGTGAAGCTCAAATTTTTGTGAGTTCGGTTCGAAGTTCTATTCGACCTCGAATTCAAACTTTGAACCCCATTAAATTCTATGGGAGAAGATGTTCTGGTTAATTTTTATACCTATACAGGTGAGGAGAAGCTGGAATTATCATCCATAACAGTAAAACTCGATACGGGGAACAACTTAGTGAAGAAAATTTGGCTCTAAAAGTGACAGATAAAATTGAGAGGCTAAAATACTTCATTCCTTTCAATGGCTAACTGAAAAGATGAGGACAGCATGCAAACAGGGGTGTAGCTATAGGAGGTGTAGCGCTAGCAGCTGGTACAGCGTTCTGCATCCTGAGGAGGCCAAAAAGCCCCTTTGACACATAGGAGATTTGGAGACGTGTGTTATACAATTACTGAACCCCCAAAAATGCAAAAACCGAACTTTTAGGCACGGAGTATGATTTAGCAAATCCAAGCACTCTGTATAATATATATCCATTGTAACAACTCACATGCCTTCGGCCGCCATCTTGGCTCGGCCCGGGGGTCGTTCAGCTCTGGGATCGCCGTTTTTCGTAAACCAGCTGGCCCTCCAATAGATGGCACTTCGACACCAGGCGTCAGTTTTATACTGGCCGCAGCCAGCTTTATTTGGGCTCAGGATAAACGTACAGCCGTACACAGAAAACGTACAAAACAAACTCTGGCCGTCCAGCCACTAACTAAACATATACTGTATTTGCCTCTCTAACCCCTTTTGGTTTTGGAAATTACCATCCAGCCCCCACCAGAAAATCTTTGTCACCAGCCTCCACGGGTTCCACTTCCTCAAGCCTCTGGGGGCCAGAGCCTCTTAAAAGGGCTCCTCTGCGGCTCCACCCCGGTAGGTAGCGGGCCACCCCCCTGATTACCTGGAGAGGGGGGGGGGTTTTGAAAAAAAAAAAAGGCCCCCCCTCCGGGGCAAACCCAAAAAAACATTTTCTGGAAAAAGGGGGGAGAAAGACACCCCCCCAAACGGAATTCCCTACCCCCAATAAGACCCGACCCCAAAAAAAGCTATAGAAGGCTGCCAACCCATACTGTGACTGGACAGCATAAAGGGAAAGGGCCTTATCCCCCCAAAGGGCCCAAAGGGGACCCTTGGGGGGGCGGGGTTGCTTGTAATTTTTCTTTATAGCTCCACTTAGGGGCAGAAACATTTTGATTTGCTTCTTCGCCCCTCCCACATATCCCCCCCCTCTGAAAAAGGGCCGTAGGATTTTTGTCACCTTGAACCTTCCCCAGGTTTCAAAGCACCTACTTTTGGGGCAACATTTTTCCCTACATCTTCAGGGGCCACAGAAAATTTTAAACTGTCATTTACTACGGGGGCAGCAAAACCCATTTAAAACTTTTCAACAAAGGGGTCAAAAAACCTTCACCCGCCTGCCAAACTTTTCCGAAAAACTACTAAAAACCCCAAATCCACGCTATAATACCAATTAGCCTTCTTCCACACCCAAAAATACCCTGACCTTGTGCCCACGGGGGAAAGTGCCCCTTCACTATTTTAGGCCTCACATAACAAAAACCCCTTTTGGTTCCCCCCCAAAATTTCACACTAGCTTCACAGGAAGCTTAAGCAAAACGCACCTCTCAGGTTCGCTATCCCCATAACCGCTTGGGGCGCACCTGACCCAAAAACCTCACCTTCTTTTCGGGCAGATTATATAAATCCCAAACTTTTATTTCCTAAACAAGCCCCAGGGTTTCCTAAATGACCTTTCGCCTCCCCCTTAGGGGTCAGCTACATCCTCAAAATTTTCTTGGGACCCTGAACCCCCACCCCCAAAGTTTACGGGGAGTTTGACTTTATGGACTATCTTCAGGGGACCACCCCCGGGGTTTTTAAACTTCTCTGAAACTGGGAAACTCCTGTAGTCCCCAAAACTTTTCATGCGGGAAAATTTGGGCATTTGTTCCCACTGTTTAATTCTCAAAAAATTACCACATTACCTGGGTATTCCACAAAGTGCCAGAGGACACTTTCCCCCTGTTCCCAACCTCTGCTTACCAACTGGGGTTCTGGGCAGCAAAAACCTTCTGCATAAACCCTTTTTAAAGGGTTTCCTGCACATCCCCCTTAGCTGTCTCGGGTGGGGGAAAATTTAAACCCTTTCATGGGGGTTTCATTTCCTAAAATTTTGGGCTCACAGCCCAAATTTTCACATTGTGCTCGGGAAAGGCCCAATGGAAAACCACTTTTAAAAAAAGGGGAAAACAAAATTCTTAACCGCCAGGCCATCTTTAGGGTTCTCCCACATATACCCCCAAACTTGCTGGTTTTTTAAACCTTAGGCAACTTAATGACATTTTTAAAACACCAAAAGCTCAAAGGTGGTTTATTTGGCTGCAAAGGGGCCCCCACCTGAAAGGTCCCCCCCAAACGACGGGAACCAAAACCACCTCGCCCATACTGTTACAATTTTCCCCCATAACCTCGGGTGAAAATGTATCATTTTCCCTAAAAACCCCCTGCCCCCTCTTTCCCCCTAGGGACTCAGACATCTCACCCCCTTTTCACTGGGGGTTTAAAAGCAACACCCCCCTCTGTGGTTGCCCCTAGCAGCTCACTTTTTCCCTTTAACCCCCTTGGGCCCCGGTAGTCCCCTGTGACCCCAATTGGGGTAAACACTTTGGGAAAAAAGCCACCATTGGGGCATGGGGACCTCAGGTGCACAAAAGGGTCCTAACCCAACCACCTTTTCATTCCCCTTCAGTTTCCCCAAACGTGGATCCCCATCACAAAAAAAAAAATACACTGCTCGGGGCTGCACACAAATCTCCCTTTCACACACTTTTCTTTACAAACGTATCTTCTTTTCCTTCTTTGAGGCCTCTTTTCTTTACCGGCAAACACGGGTCTGGGGCCCTGGACCACCCTCTTTTAAAGCTAGTCTCCTCATATTCTGCAGCAGGGCCCTCATTCCCAGGATTTGCGCTTTCTCTTTCCGGCAAAAACACCCCCCCAAAACACAAGGGGACCGAACGGTGGTCATCAAGCACGGGGAAACCCCATTCCCCTGCTGCTTGCATGCTACCATCAGGTACCCCCACTGCACGCGGGGGTCCCTGGCAGACACCTCACCAGCGGGACTCCCGCCCACTTCACACCAGTTTCAGGGCATCCACAAGCATTTTTCACAGGTTTCCCCCAAACAGAGGGGCAGGAGACACCTTTTCAGGGGGAAACGACCCCAAAGCTCCACCTGAGTTTTTTAGATTTTAACACATTTTTTCGATTGGACATCCACCAAAGGACATACATTCTGGGTTTTTAAAACTCTCGGGCACTTTTAAAATCTTTACCCTAGGGGCCCGGGAACCTTTGACGGGCTCTCTCTACAGCAACCTTTTGGGCCGGTTTTTCACGCAGGACGCAATACCTTGGGGGGCTGACCCTTGTGCCCCAGCTAACCCCCCCTTTCCCCGGGCGTGTGTCATAGCTAGGCCCTTACACTTTTTATTTTAACCCCCATGGTTGGGCTTTTGGCCACAGGCACAAAATTTTGAAAAACCCCTTTGAAGAAAAGCCGGGGGTGTTAATTCCTCTCCCCTAAAGGCAACACAAGCAGATACTGTTAGGCACAGGCCCCAAACACAGATTTCCCATTTGGGATTTTCCCAAGTCCATTCTTTCCACACCCTTTGCAACCCTCTTGGGACTCTTGGGGCCGGCAGCATATCTGTATTTTCCCCCCACCCCAAACCCAAACCCCTCCCACTGGTTTAGGGTTGGGTTTTCCCCGGGCTCCTTTTTAAACTCATGCATACGTTGGTCCCCCCCCTTTGGATTTGCATTCAGGCTGTCCAAAAACAAAGGTCCTTCCCACCATCATGCCGGGGGAATTTTCCCCCCAGCTGAAAACTGTCCCATTTTCCTTTTGGGGCCCAAGGCACAGAAACTGTCTGGGGGGGACCGTCCCCGGAAAAAAGCCACCCAGCTCCATCTTGGAAACCACTCTCGGGCCCCCCACAACTCCCAGCAATGGGGGAAAGCCCTCTCCCCCGTATAAACTCCCAGGGAGGTCCTCGCATATCTCCAGGACATGGTTAGCAGCCCCACAAAAAGGTGTAAAAATTTGCAGTTCCACCATCTTACCCTTTTTGTGGTTCGGGCCCCTTACAAATTGGAAAATGTCCGGGTGCACTCGGGAGACCCCTCTGAGAATCCGGGATAAAACCCCCAGGGGAATCCCACCCACTCGCAATTTCCCAGGGTCTTTACTGGCATCTCTTGCTTTTCTGTCTATGTCACCAGACTGGGACTCCACCCATGTGGGACTCCCCTGGTTTTTTGGGGGGCCCAAATTTCCCGGCTTCCTCTGCTTTACTGGGGGAGCAGCCTCCCCTGCTCGGACTTAACCCCATCAATGCCCCGAAAACCCTAACCTTTACTTTAAGGAAAATGGGTTTCCTCAAGTGCAAAAACCCCCAATAGACTCTGGGGGGTTTCCCCCGTGAGATACGTCCTGAGGATATCTAAAACCCCCTTGTCTGCTGGCAGTCTCTAGCCCCGGGCGGCAAACCCTCAAAAAGGGCCCCAAGGTAAGCCACTATAACCTCCCCACATTCCCTTTTCCCCCAAAGCAACTGTGCTTACCCATGGCAGCAAGGAAAAAAAAAAACAACAACAGTCTGTTTGGCAGGTGGGTCTCTATCCAACAATTTTTTGCTCCAGCAGAGCTAGCTTTTCAGGAGTCCCCCTGTAAAACAGTAACAGTCCCAAAGGGAAACTGCAAACATTTTTTTCTGCAAAACCTTTTTGTGCACACGTAGCCTTTTTGCCAACTTAGTAGTGGGGGGGCCCAAACTTTTCCGGTTTTTGCCAATAAATGCCCTTGCATGCCTCCACCATATTAACAAAACCCCGCCTTTGGGCCGGGCCCTCTTTGGGCCCCCCCGTGGTTTTTTCAGCTCCCGGGGTCGCCCTTTTTTTTGTAAACCGGCTGGCCCCCCCCAATGGATGGCACTTTACACCCAGGGTCAGTTTTTTAACTTGGGCCCCAGCCAGCTTTATTTGGGGTTCAAGATAAAAGAACCCGGGTTTTTCACAGAAAAAAGTACAAAACAAACCCTGGCCGTCCAGCCACAAACTAAACCCTATACTGGGATTGCCTCTAAAACCGTGGTTTGGGCTACCATCCAACACCAAACCCGCAATCAAGTCACCAGCCTTCCCCTGGGGTTTCCCGCTTCCTCAACCCTGGGGGCCAAAAACCTCTTGAAAAGTTTCCTTTTGGTCTCCACTCCCGCAGGGAGCAGGCCCCCCCCTGAAATTTCCGGAGTAAACAGGCTTTTGTAGGCCTCCAGGCCATGCCAAAAACCGGTGGGTGGAACACGGGGGGGGAGGGAAAACCCACCCAACCATTGCCTACTCCCAAAAAAGAGTCGACCCAGAAATAGCTATAACGGCTGCCCCAAACCGGGATACTGGAACTGACAGCAAAAAAAGGGGTGGCTCTTATCCCCCCCAAGGCCCCGGGGTCCTTTGGTGGGGTGTTTGGGGTTGGGGGATCTTTTTGTATAGCTCCCCTTTTAGTTGGGAGAAAATGGGGGGGGGGGGTTTACCTTGCTGTCGCTTCGCCACACCATTTATATGAGAAATTAGGCCCCTTATGTGGGCCTGCAAAAGTCGCCAAATTTAAAAGCTTCCCGGGTGTTGGGGAAAGATTCGCCAGCAAATTTTTTAAAATATTTGATTTTCAAAGGAAGAAAATGTTATCTAACTAAAGAGGGGAGTCCCTTTCAGTAAAAGAGATTTAGCTAAAAAGGGGGTTCCAAAGGGAAAACATTTAAATATATATAACATGGCATTTTGATTTTTTTCAGCCCCAAGAGAGCCCTTTTCACCTCAGCGATTACGTTTTTTTTGACATTTCTCTGTTTCCCTGCCCCCGATTGGTGGCGGGCCAAAAAAGTTTCAGAAAGCCACTGAAAACTAAAAATTAAAATGGTGTGTCAACTAGAACTAGAAAATTTACTCGAAAAGAACAGAAAATGGTTTTTTACTAGAAAACTTTTCTAGGGAAAAGTTTTAACAACACTAAATTTAAGGGGGAAAATTGATTCCCTTTTGTGATTTTAAATTTTTTTAAAAAAAGAAATTTAGTCAACTTCAATGTAATTGCTAAGACTTGGGTCGAATTTGGGTTTTTCACCCAAAACTTAAAAAGGGTGGAAAACTAATTAAAAAAGCCCTTTATCCCCCGTATTTTTTCCTGTGATAGATTTTCTAAGATTAACATTTCCCTTTCCCCAAATTGGGGGCCCCGGTGTCCTTCCAGAATTAAAAGGGGGTTCCCAATATAAAAAATTTGGGGCTTTACAATGTCTCTTACATGGAAACATTACTTTTTTGTAAAAAGATTGTTTAATAACAAATCCCGCCCTTTTTGTAAAATTTTAAAGGGGCGGCCCACATGAATCCAATGCTGTTGCCAGGGTTTCTGACCACCAAGAAACCATCCCGTGTGGACGGACCCTTAGTGATCCAAGGTACACTTTGTCTCCAGGGGAAAACCAAACCCGGGGCGATTTTTGGTGCCATGCTCAGAAAACACCTCTCTTCCCAGGTAGCTGCTGTCAGTCCCCCCTTTCCCCATAGTAATCACCACAAAAAACTCACTACTATCCGTGTTCAACCCCCAAAATGCTGTCTTTCTACTCCTGCCCTCCCTTTTTTTAAGTTTTTTCTCCTCAAATCCTTTTAAACCCTTTGGGTTTTTGCAGGGTTTGAAACTAAGACCCCTAAGCTGAAAGGCAGAAGGCCAAACACTCAGCTACAAATTTTATCTACAAAAACCCTTTAAAATGAACAACCTTTGACTAGGGAAAAAGAACACTATTAGGGAAATTTTAATTTTGATGTACGTCTAAAGGGGGCCCTAAGAAAAAGCAGTTTTAAACAAATTTAAAAACACACCCCCCTTTTAAACACAAACCCAAAGCTGAAGCTGGATAAAGTAGGAAAAAATGACTTTGGGCAAAACCCCTTTTAATTTGGATAAGTATTTGGTGGGGTTTTCTTTCCATAACATTTCATGAGTAATGACTCCTATTGCCTAAATAGTAATGAAAAAGACTTCTCCACAAAAAACCGAACAAATATTTACACATATTTCTTTAAGCCAAAAAAGGGAGGTCTATGGTAAAAGAATACCTCAGACTGCTTGAAAAACCTCCATACCAACAGGTACGCTTTGAAAAAAAAAAACCACGAAACCCCAAAAGACAGGAAAAAGCCATAAAAAAAAAAAAAAAACTACTAAAAAAAGTATATATATAGTGCATTTTATATTTCCCCTTTTTTAGCAGACATTCCCCCCCTGATAAATGTTTTTGGTTTTAAGGACTTTAAAAAGAAAATAATACAATATAAGTTTAGGGTATCTAAAAAAAAAAAAAAAATCCCCAAATATAAAACAGACCCTTTTGAAGAAAAAAAATTTTTTAAAAAAAGCCCCACAAAAAACCTTAAAAAAAAAGGGGATTTAAAGCATCATATGCCCCCCATAATGGTACTAATACAAACGTCAACTCATCCCACAAAAACAAGCCCATAATCAGCTCCATATACAGAAAAATGAAGAAGTTATGGCTGTCAGAATAGGACAACATTAAAACACAGTTTTTCATAGACCTATTTCTATTGTGTAATAGCAATAAAACATAAAAAAACTATATAAAATTTATATAATTGCAATTGTACTGACACACATGGTAAAGTTATCGTATCATTTATATCACAAGGCGAACACTGTAAAAATGAAACCCGAAAAACAATTGTGAAACTGCATTTTTTCCCCCCATTTTCATGCCCAATGCTAAAAAAAACTATGTAACACCTGTGCGCCCAAAATGCACAGTACACCCGTAGATGAGATCCCTGAGGGGTGTTGAATCCAAAATGGGGTAACTTCTATAAGGTTTCACCTGTTCTGGTACTTTGGGAGCTTTGCCAAAAGCCAAATAACACTCCGGACCTTATACACCCTGCTATGCACCCAAACAGCAGTTTGCACCCACATGTAGGGTATTGACAAACTTGAAAGAAATTGCGTCACAAATTTTGAGGTGCTTTTTCCAGGATTCTTTGTAAAAATGAAAAATTTTCAGCTAAAATTGCAGATTGTTGGAAAAAAAATGTCATTTTCACAGCCTAACGCTAAAAAATGTTGTGAAAAACCTGTGGGGTCGATATACTCAGTACACCCCTGGATATATTCCTTAAGGGGTGTAGTTTCCAATATGGGGTCTTTAAGAGTTTATCAAGTTTTAGCACCTTAGGGTGAAATGGCGCCTAAATGAAATCGTAATGAAAATGAGACCCCAGAGTCAGGTAGGTGCTCCTCCTATTCTGGGGCTTGTGATTGAGCCAGATAGCGCACTAGGGCTACATATGGGATATCTCTGAAAACAGCAGAATCTGGGGAATCAATATTAAGTTGCATTTCCCTGGTCACATCTACTGTGTTCCAGTGTATAATGGATAGATATTGAAATTCTGCAAAAAAGTGAAATTTTTAAATTTCACCTTCACTTTGCTTTAATTCCTCTGAAACACCTAGTGGGTTAATAAACTTCCTAAATGCTGTTTTTAATACTTTAACGGGTGTAGTTTCTTAGATTAAGTCATTTATGGGGGTGTCTAACATACAGGTCAATCAAAGTCACGTTAGAACTAGAGTGGTCCGTAAAAAAATGTATATTGCAAATTTTCTTGAAAATTTTTAAATTACTACTACATTTCTAAGCACCCTAATGTCATTAAAAAAGACATTTAAATTATGCCAACCTACAGTGAACATATGGTAGATGCTAGTTATAAGCTATTTTGAGTGGAATAGCTATCTGTCTTACACGCAGAAATTTTTGAAGCTTGAAAATGGTAAATTTTTTACATTTTTCACGATACTTTGATATTTTTCACAAATAAACAAGGACTTTTTGGACCAAAATTTCTGATTATCTTAAAGCACAATGTGTTACGAGAAAACAATCTCTGAATCACATGGATAGGTAAAAGTGTCAAAAAGTTATTCTCACATGCCAGATTTAAAAAAATGGGGCTCTGTCAGAGAGGCCAAAACTGTCTCCGGCGGTAAGGGGTTAATGCTAAATGTTTTAATGGTTCTTCTTTTTCACGTAAAAAATGCCACAAATATGCAACAAAAACACAATTATTACCATTATTTTATTATTTTCATTCGAAAGCACTATTAATTCCAGTTTAAATACATAAAATGACAAAGACAAAAAACAAGTACAAAAATCCTCAACTAAACTAATGTCAGAGTCTTTACTCTTAAAGCTTCAGGCAAGCTAAATCTTTAGTGTACCTCAGTGCATTTCATTGTTGCAAGCTATTTTCTAATTTTCCATTTTGTTTGCACAGTAGACTGGGAGTCTAGAACATAAGTGTAAGGGCCTATCCCCATGGCATGATTTATTGGTCGGTTTTCAGACAATTTGCGGATTTAGAAACTGTCTGAAAACCAACAAGCAACGCTCCTTATAGACTTTAATAGAAAATCCGTTGAGCAGTCTCCACTGAACATATTTTCTGCTGGACGATGTCTTACACCGCCGGCGGTCCGAAAAACTTAGAACTTATTCTTTCTTCTGCTCGGTTTCCAGGCAGAAAATTAACACTGAAGTTAATGGGAACTGAGCAGAAATTGGGTGATCGTTTTTTGCGCCATTTTTTGTACAGTTTTTAAGTAGTTTTTGACCATTTTCTGGTTTTCAGGAAAAAAAACATTACAAGCACGCAGTACACTTTTCTGATTGAAAAAAGCATCCAAAAGTGCTCAAAAATCTGGAAAAAATCAATGACAAAGACAGTTAAAAAAACTGCCGAAAAAACGACCGTTTTTTGTGTCAAAAAACGTCCAAAACCGGTTGAGCTGGATAGTTCTGCTACGATCAAACCCAAGCAGATTTTTTTCTTTGCGTGTGAACGCACCATAAAAGTTTGTCTCCTTGCCAATAACAGAAATCTGAAAAACTTTCTTTAAGTTCTGGATGACTTTTCTTATGTACATGAGTGCACATTCCAACTGTACAGTATGGTAGAGATATGAAATATTAGGCAAATATAACCAGACTAAGGGCCACATGTATGAAAACTGTCTAGGTCTAAAACTCACTTTGTTGCCCATAGCAACCAATTAGAACGCCCCTTTCATTTATCCAGAACACTATATGAAATGAAAGAGGCGCTCTGATTGGTTGCTATGGGCAACAAAGTGAGTTTTAGACCTAGACAGTTTTCATACATGTGGCCCTAAATATCACTTTGCTTCTTGCATATATGGTACAATACAATTGAAAAGTTAAAGCCATTATGTTTCATAAGAGATGAATAACAATTTAAGTCCACATTATGCTTGGTCAGAAAACCTGGCAGAATACATTTGAAAAATATGAATGTCACACAAACTGTCCCAAATAGACATCTAGCTGCATGTTGTTGGCATCCTTTTAACATATTTCTTTATTCATGGAGAGTTGAACATTATTGTGGATTTTTCTTCAGTTGGATTCAAGCATATTCAGTACTACTGTGCAAAATGTATCATATTATGAAAGGATATATCTACTATGAAATTTCATTAAAAATCTACTTTAACTTTTTTGTGAGGTGTCTTGTTGTTATTTCACGTTCTGCAGCCCATGTTTTCTCACATAGTCAAACAGAGACATCCAGACCATTCCATATGTCCCAGACATATGTCAGAATTAGACCCTTTTGGCCAAGACTGGACTAGGACAGAAATGCAGTCCTAGCATTTGAAACATACAGAACCACTTGCTGTGTGGTGAGCCTGAGATACATTTGTGGTCTTCTGGATCATGGCCAACCAGGGAGTATATCACATTCACAGAATTCACACTTCTAAAAACTGGCATCTGTAGATTAAACTGCCGTGACTCCATGTGGAATATAAATTTACTTCCCCAAAAATTTTGACTGCTCTTGAAATACGGCAGTGCCGCATGTGTATTAGAAACCCATATGGTCTCTGTGACATGCAAAGAATAATCAGGTCCACTTCGTATACATGGCAGTTTACCAAGTTTGATGAGCAGTTACAGGTTGGTGTGCACTGTGGAGTGTTCCCACAACTCCTTTCAATAGACGACTCATTCAAAAGTGCACCCAATACAAAATCCATATAGCAATATAAATTTATTGAAGACAAACTTTACAACATGTCAAATTTTTCAAGGTGTACTTGCGATTAGTGTCCTTCTATATTACTCGCTGCCTGGCATGAGTTTGCTCAATTTTGCATCATAGATCCTTGGTGGATCCCTGGGTTGACTGGAGACACTAATAGGTGGTCTCGCAAAGGAGGTGTGGTAGCTTCTGAAACGTTGCAGACAGGTGTGTGAGGCCACCTATTAGCAAGTAATATAGGAGGACACTAATTGCAAGCATGACTTGGAAAATTTGACACGTTGTAAAGTTTGTCTTCAATAAATGTATATAATGATATCGATTTTGTATTTGGTGCACTTTTGAATGAAAGAATAATCAGGCGCTTGATGCCACTCTTCCTTTGCTTATCTAAATGGAGGTCTTTCTGTCTGTTGTGAGGAATTACAATCTGAAAAAAATGTCTGTAGTATGACGGTCAGAAGCAGTTTCAGGTTTATGGAAATAAAAAAGAAAGTTATTGCCAGCTCACCTCTCCTGGGACCCCAGCATTTCACGAAGACACACCCCACCAGTGTGAAGTAGTAGAGTCAACTAAAAGCATGTTTTTTGTTGATTCAGGTTTATGGAACCCTGAGCAAAATAGTCACAGTGGTCTGCTTCTGTCTCAAGTTTTTTCATCCAGCCGTTATACTATGAACCAATGTATGCTGCCAGATTCACTACATTTCTTTGGAATTTTTTTTTGTAAGAATTTGACCAATATATTTTTCTCTGTTTTTAGACCAACTAAAAATGCCATATCTACCGTACACAACTTAAGAGTGAAACTTCTAAAATCATAGATGGTGACAACACTTATCTATTTGTGTGGTGTTGTACCCTAGGTGCTATTAGGAGACAGCAGTCCAGAAAGTCACTCTTAAAGGGGTTGATTTATCATGCTCTTTTACAGAGTCACAGGCAGCTTCAGACCTTCACTTTCTGGTTAGGCTGTGGGTGGATCTACAGCAGTGATTTACATATCAGCTCTGTTATTCTCAGCAGATCCTGTTAGAGGGAAATCGATGTAGAAGGTTTGTAAACAGCAGTGCACAAGGCTACAGAGTTCTAAGGCTATGTCTACACTGCATCGGACAAAAAACGGCCCAAAAGCGGCCGTTTTTTCTTTGATGCAGGGTCGTGGTTTTTGTCACGCTTTGAACAAAAACCATGGTCGCTTCTCGTTTTGTCCCCCTCACCCATGTAATTGTATCGTATGGGAAGACGTCCAGAAAACGAGAAGCGCCGGTGTATTATACAACATGTTGTATAATACGCCGCTGCCCAAAAAACGGGCAGAGAAAAGACGAGCTGTGTCTTTCCTATTGCCAACTACGGGGCCGCAGGAACAATCATATCTTCGGCGCTTTTAAAAAACGAAAAGCGCCGAAGATACGAACGTAATCCTGTGCAGTGTGGACATAGCTTAAAGTGTATCAGTAAGTAATGTTACTCAAAAACAACCACAAGGCCACACCTACAGCTCAATGGCTGGACTATAAACTAAACGCAGTAGTAGGCAAGAGAAGCCCCAGTGCTACTTGGGAAAGATAAAACAGGTGCAGAGAACTAATGAGCACAAGCTCTCACAACCCTCCACTAGGGGAGCAGCTGAATGATCAAAAACTGCACATCAAATAAGTACCAACTCGTGCTAGTATGTAAAAGCCACAATATAATACATGGGGACACTGCACAAATGCAAAAAATACCAATAAAACAACCACCCCCTCATACATAGAAGGTGTTTAAGTGCTTGTTTTATCAGTATATTTTTGCATTTGTGCAGTCTCCCCATGTATTATACTGTGGCTTTTTGCATATTAGTGTGAATTGGTACTTATTTGATGTGCAGTTTTTTTTATCATTCAGCTGTGTTTAGTCATAGTCCAGCCATTGAGCCATAAGTGTGGCCTTGTGGTTATTTTTGAGTAAATTATGTTCCATTTTTCTGTGATTTTTCTGTAAATCATTAAGGTTAACAAGCTTCTGTATTTCAAGATAAGGAAGTCACCAGGGAGTGACATCACTATTCTAACTACTGCTACAGCTTGTAAAAGAAGAAAGAGCTGGCCAATAATTAGGGTAGCTTGTGTGCCAAAGCAGGATATGAATCTGCTACTAACTCTGAGGAGAAGCAAAATCAGAAAAGCAATGTATTTGGTAATAGTCTTTTTACCTTTACCTTTGAGTTCTTGTTTAAACCTAATCAATGGAATGTGAATACCTCTTTAATGGTTTATTTTATCATCAGCCCTTTGTCAAGCGGGCTATGTGACATTTCAGTTTGTAAACCACAGAACCTTTTTATTTTTAGATGTTGATGAGGAATACACAATTGTTACTTAAACCCTGATAAACAGATATATATTATTTAGGAAGGGTGCCCTTTCTTTTTAAATTAGTGTATAAGAGTGCTCAGCTAGCTGGTCATACAACACAACTGAGGTTGCAGAAAAAGGGTTTTATTGAACCTGCTCAGGGTGGTTAAACCAGTAACGAAATTGGAAGTCTTGAAAGTCTTATTCATTCCCTTCTAACCAATTTTGCCCAATTCAGCAGAGATCAAATTCTGATGCCTTTTTTTGCCTCAACACTTTTCTGCAGTGATCATCCATCTGCTCTGGAGCCTCATAGACTGAGCAGTTGTTTTAGACACACATTTGGTAGCCCCCTTGTTCATTTTGGTGGTTTAATGTGTTGGTACGTCCTCGTGCACCTTCGTTCACCTCTCACATTAACTTAATGTGGTGTTCTGCTATTTTCACATTGCTTATTTACAATTGTGCCATTTCAAGATAAACTTCTACCACAACAGCACACAAATAGTTCCCAAACTGCAGTTTCAAACATACTGCTACCCTTAGCCTAGGAGCCAAAAATCATCCATATTGCAACTCTGATAAATCGCCTTTTTTATGCATAACAGTAGCAAAGGATATGTGTGCAGACAGCTTTCATACATCTGATACACCCACCAAGTCAGCCCAAGACACGTGACTTGCTTCATGAGCTAAGCACTGAAAAGGTCAAAAGTAGAATGTGTATATACAAATGTGACTTAACCTAGTATTTATCTGTTATTTAAATTGTATACCTACTTATGCACTACCCCAAGCTCCAAGCTGCCAAGCGACAGCCTCAAAATCTTAATGTTATAGAGATGATCTGCAAAGAGGAGTGGACCAAAATTCCTCCTGACATGTGCGCAAACCTCATAAACAACTACAAAAACAGTCAGACTGCTGTGTTTGCCAACCAGGGTTTTGCCACCAAGTATTAAATCTTGTTTGCCAGAGGGATCAAATACTTTTTTCTCACTGCAAAATGAAAATAGATTTATATAATTTAGACAATGTGATTTTCTGGATTTTATTTTGGATTTTCTATCCCTCAATGTGTAAATTAACCTACCCTTAAAATTATAGCCTGTTCATGTCTTTGTCAGTGGGCAAACTTACACCATCAGCAAGGGATCAAATAATTATTTCCTTCACTGTACGCCCATGGATGCAATGCGCACCAGCACTTTCCAAACGTTCTGTAGTTTTCATACTACTGGTGCAAGGATCCTTTTTCTCGACTTAAGGCTGTTTTATCTCTCTCATCAACTAGACTATGATGATTTGATGTGTTAGCCAAGAGCATAAGAAATTATCTAATACATTTGCCACCAGTATCACACTTTAAATTTACTCATTCACCATAGCCCTTGAAAACATTATGGACGAGATGTATGAATTCGAATGCGTACTTTTTTTAACTTGGCGCCGACACTCCAGTTCTAAATAGATATAGAAGAGTGTAGAATACGACAGTATGAAGATTTTTGGCGCATTACATAGAGCTTAATGCTCCAAACTTTGTATGGGCAAAGAGTGTAATGCGCCAAAAATCTGTCGTATTCTACACTCTCAGATCTCATAATCTGAGCATTGAAACATTAAGAGAGCAACATATATGAATTCGAATGCGTACTTTTTTTTTTTTTACTTGGTGCCGACACCACAGTTCTAGATAGATAAAGAAGAGTGTAGAATACGACAGATTTTTGGCGCATTACATTGAGCTTAGTGCGCCAAGTTTGGCGCATTACACTCTATGCCCATACAAAGATTGGCGCATTAAGCTCTATGTAATGCGCCAAAAATCTTCATACTGTCATATTGTAATGCGCCAAAAATCTGTCGTATTCTACACTCTTCTATATCTATTTAGAACTGTGGTGTCGGCGCCAAGTAAAAAAAAAGTATGCATTCGAATTCATACATGTCGCCCTATATTTATGGAATCACTCTTGTGGCTACTTTAGTTTGGTACACTTCTGTTGTTTTTTTTAACTCTCCTGAAATAACATAACCATTTGTCACAATAAGAGTGACCATGTTTTTATTTTATAGAAAATCACAACGGCATACTAAATATATAACAGATTTACTAATCATTGCATTTCTGACAAGAACTATGGAAAAGATAATGGAGGACAGGCCATTGCATTATTAACTGTAACATCGGATTTGTTTATAAAGATATTGCAAGGAAATCATAATTTCAAAATGGGTCATTATTCTTTTATACATTATTTTATTGATTTCTCTGGACTACTGAATTTTTAAATGGGTCTATCACTGCTAAGTTTCAAGTTTTTTATGCACTATTCTGTATTGAGCAAGCAAAGCCTCCTGTGTATTTCTTTTCCTTTTAAGCTTGGCTAATAAAGTAACATTATGTATTAAAAAAGCATACAAACAGGCAGTTAAAATGCTTTAAACTAGCAACTGTATACTTATCCTAATTTCGCTGGTAAATTAGGTTCACCGAAATAGGTATGTATAAATCTTCTAGAGTACATAATAAAGCTATAAGGCTATGTCTCCACAGCACTTTGGTTTTGGTCGGATCTTTAAACGGATTCAGTATTTACAATCCGTAAAAATCCAACTGTAACCAGTGCCCATAGACCGTAATAGAAAATCCGAGCTGTAATCTATTGTCAGATTTCTAAACCGCCGGTTTATAGAACATGTTCTATAATCTGCTGTACAACAACGGATTCTAGTACAGTTCTACTGGGCTGTCAGGAATCTACGCCAAAAATTGTGGTATGGCAGTTGTAAAATACTGTTGGGTTTTTGACAGGATTTTACATTTGCCATGTAGTCATAGACATGCTGATTCACGTTTCTTTAACTGGAACCCATTTAGATTTTATTTTAAAGTCCACTATGGAAATACAGTAGGTAAATATAATTATATCAAGCGTAATGCTAAAAATAGAAAAACAGTTTTCTTTTTTCTGCTCTTTGTTAAAGGGGTATTCTGTTTCACAGAGCCTGCTCTTCACAACCAGCTTCAGCCTTCCACTTCCTGGTTAAGTATTGTAATCCGATTAACACCAAAATATGGTTAATAAAAAAGCATTTTTTTTTATTTTCACACAAGTGAAAAATTACATGCAAAAAAACCTCCAAAAAATGGCTTCATTTAGGCAAAATGTAGAACAGGTCATAGACACTCCATTTAATGGCTTCAATCAGGCTAGGCAAAATGTGGATCATAGATTACATTACAACGTTTTGGCAACATAGCCTTTAACAAGTGACATTTGTGCTGTAAGCGGCAAAGGGTCTAGCACTATATACTAGGCATGCAGTACCATTTTTTTTACCCACTTCCTGGTTCGGCTGTTGGTGATTGGCATATCAGCGCTGCTCGCCTGTTAGAGGGACAGTGGTGTTGGAGGGGTCTAAACAGCCATGTGTATGTTTGACAGTAACAAACATAAACAAGCTCCTGTGCTCCTAATAAGAAACAACAGGGAGTGACATCACCATCCTGGCCAGGACTCCTTGTTAGAGCAGATCGAGGTGGTTGGTAACTAAGAGAAATTTGTGTACACAATCAGGAGATTGTGTACACTGTGTGCTGGAAGCACATGGGGAGACAAGCTTACACATTCCACATCAACAATATCTAGAATAATCCACGTCTCAGCCTCCAGCAATGACACAGGACTCTACTGATTCAATCCCAAATACTAGAGATTGGCCAAGATTATCCCAGAAGACTAAGGGCGACATGTATGAACGGGGCTGCAGCAGTTTTCTGGTGTACTTTGAGCCAAAAAGAATGTATGAACAGGTGCACTCCAAACTTTGGCGCGACAAGTCCCTTTGTAATGCACCAAAGATACTTTTTAATGTGCCAAAGATTTGGGGTCTTCTGGGGGCGTGTCGCATCACTTTCTTAGAAGTAGACACATTTATGATATTTTGACGACAAATCTAGGCGCAGAACAGTTGGAACAGCCAGACAAGGTTAAAGGTTGTTATAGCGCCACTACAATGCACCTGTATGTATGAACTGCAAAAGAACAGGTTCATACATTCTGGCGCATTCTATTCTATCTTAAAGCTCTTTAGAACTGGCCTGTCAGCGCCAATGTTCACGCATGTCACCCAAAATGATCTACACAATAATCCACAATGAAGCAATGGCCCTAAATGTGGGGTGCCCTGAGTCTCTCTTACTGGGGATCACTAAGGATGGTATTATAAAAATTGGTCTGCCACCAAAACTTCTTTAAGACAATTATCCTGCACGGGCTGCTGTTGTAGGAAAATTGTCAGCCATGTTATCTGCAGCACAAAAGGGGAGCTGTTCTGTGTCCATGATGGAGACGTCGACCAGGGGCACTGCCATTAAAGAAAGATGCGGATTGGTTTTGTATTAGCAGAAGAATTGAATTTCTTTCATCCAAATAGAGAATTATATGGTACAACCACTGAGAGTGACTTCTACAAAGGACCACAGCCAAGCAATGAAGATGTATCTTGGATGTATGGACAAGCCAAAAAGATTGGGGGCACTGATTGGGAGCACTGTGAAGCCTTATTCTTTGAACCTTCTGGGATCCTGTATGGCATGCTCAAACCAACTGTCACAGACGGCGCCGCAGCCCGTGGGGCAGGCTGCGAGCGCGTCCGCCCGACAGCTGTTTTCCTGGTGCCGGGGGCAAGTGGCTCCGCGGTCCGGGTGCTGGACCGTGGGCGCACTCGTCCCCCGGAGTCCGGTAGCTTACCCGTCCATGCTTCTGATTCCCCGCGCCCTAGTGCCGGCCGGTGCACACGTCCCCGCTCCCTAGGGTGCGCGCGCCGGCTTCTGCAGATTTAAAGGACCAGCGCACCGGTAATTGGCTGTGCTGGCCGCTAACCCTATTTAGGGTCTTCGCCACCGGCAGCTCTCTGCCGGATCTTTAGTGCCTTTGTAGCCTACTGAGAAAGCATTTTCTGCCTCGTCCGTGATTCCTGTGTACCGTACTGCCTAGCTTCTGTCTCTCGTCCACTAACCTCTGCTGCCTGCCCTGACCTACCGCCTGACCCCGACTACGATTCTGCCTGACGATTTTGTACCACACTTACCCTTGGCCGCCACCGCAAGCAAGTCCCGCCAGTGGAAGCGACCTGGTAGTTTTCCGCCGCAGCAAGTCCATCCCGCTTTGTGGTGGGCTCTAATGAAGACCGGGTTCTACTTAGACTCCACTCCTTGGCGAGGGCTTTCACCATCGCTTGCGGTGGTCCATCGGATCCACTACCTTGGTGCGTTACAGTAAGATCCGGCCATGGATCCCGCCAAGGTGCCGTTGCCCAGTGTGGCGGATCTAACCAGCGTTGTTGCCCAGCAGGCGCAGCAACTGGCACAACAGGCACAACAGTTAGGGCAATTATCCACGATGATGCAGCAACTGGTCGCCACCCAATGGCAACCTCCTCCTCCTCCCTTAGTTGTTTCCTCTCCGGCAGTTCCGCTGGCTCCGCTGGGTCCCAAGCTCCGTTTGTCGCTGCCGGCCAAGTTTGACGGAGATCCTAAGCTCTGCAGGAGGTTCCTCACCCAGTGCACCATGCACATCGAGTTAATGACGGACCAATTCCTGTCCAAACGTTCGTGATTAGCCTACTCTCCGGCAAGGCCCTGGCATGGGCTACTCCTCTCTGGGACAGGATCGATCCTGTGACGGCGGACCTACAGGCCTTCCTTAAGGAATTCCACAGTGTGTTTGAGGAACCTGCGCGAGCATCCTCCATGGAGACCGCCCTCCTAAACTTGCACCAGGGGGATTCTTTGGTGGAAGACTACACGGTGCAGTTCCGCACCTTAGCCTCTGAACTGTCCTGGAATGAGGCCGCCCTGTGCACCACCTTTAAGAAGGGCCTCTCCGGTAGGGTTAAGGATGCGTTGGCTGCAAGAGACATCCCGTCTTCCCTCAGTGAGTTGATCCGGCTGGCCACCCGCATTGACGTACGTTAAGCTGAAAGGCAAGAGGAGCTTCGGCAAGAACGAGAGAAGCCCGACCACATCGGTTCCCTTGCCTTGCCCCTGTGCTCCAGAGGCCTCCTATGCAATCATCACCAATACCCAGTGAGTAACCTATGCAAGTCGACCGGGTGCAACTTTCCAAGCAAGAATTTCTCCTCTCCACGTCTCACGATGCCGGTCCAAAATGTGACAGACTCCGGACTCACGTTCCAGGTCCCAGCCTCTCTGGACTCGGGCTCCGCCAGGAACGTTATTCACCACCCCTTAGTGTTGCGATACCACCTCCTGGTGGTCTGTCTGGAAAAGTTGTTGGTCATCTCCTCGGTCAGCGGAGAACTTTTAAGTGACACCATACAGTTTATCACCAAGCCGTTGACTCTCAGTGTAGGAGCTCTGCATAAGGAGAAGATCACTTTCTTCGTGTTGCCCCGCTCCTCTTCAGCTGTGCTCCTGGGCCTTCCGTGGCTGCGGCTCCACTCCCCTACTCTGGATTGGATGTCTGGAGCGGTAACCTGCTGGGGGCCTAGCTGCTTGAGTCGTTGTTTGGTGGCACCTCGCCCGGTGCTTCCCAGCTCTCGTTCGACACCCCACGAGCCGCTGCCCGGCCTACCGGCTGAATATCAGGAGTTCGCCGATGTCTTCTCGCAGAAAAAGGCGAAGACCCTTCCTCCTCATCAGCCATATGACTGCCTGATTGACCTACTGCCGGGTACCAGTCCTCCTCGGGGCAGAGTCTACCCCTTGTCCATTCCCGAGACCCAAGCCATGTCGGAATAGGTATGTGAAAACCTCCAGAAGGGGTTTATTCGTAAATCCTCCTCTCCCGCGGCTGCAGGATTTTTCTTCGTATAAAGGAAGGATGGATCCTTGCAGCCCTGCTTCGATTACCGGGGTCTTAATAAGATCACGGTAAAGAATCGTTACCCGTTACCCCTGATCATAGAGCTCTTCAATCGCCTGCGAGGGGCGAAGATCTTTTCCAAGCTGGATTTGAGGGGGGCCTACAATCTGGTCCGTATCCGAAAAGGAGATGAATGGAAAACGGCTTTTAACACAAGGGACGGACACTTAATATACCTTGTCATTCCTTTTGGGCTGTTCAACACCGTAGCCGTCTTCCAGGAGTTTGCAAATGACATTTTCAGGGATCTCCTTTACACCTGTGTCATGGTTTACCTGGACAACATCTTAGTATACTCGCCCAATCTGGAGACTCACCAAGTTCACGCCCGCCAAGTATTGAGACGCCTTCAAACCAATCACCTGTACGCCAAGCTGGGGATATGTCTCTTCCACCAGACGAGTCTGAAATTTTTGGGGTACATCATCTCTGACAAAGGCTTACGGGTGGATCCAGCGAAACTGTCTGCCGTTCTGCAATGACCACGCCCATTTGGCCTTCGGGCCATACAATGTTTTTTAGGGTTTTGCAACTACTATTGGCAGTTCATCCCGCACTTCTCCATGCTGGTGGCCACAATTGTGGCCCTCACTAAGAAGAACTCCAACCCTAGAAGTTGGCCGAGGGAGCTGAAGTTGGCCGAGGGTTGCAGAGGGAGCATTCTCGAAGTTAAAAAACGCTTTTGCCTCTGTGTCTATCCTGGCTCAACCAGACCCCTCGAAGCCTTTTTCGCTGGAGGTGGATGCCTCATCTGTTGGGGTCCTCATGCAAAAGGGGCCTATGGGCAAAACAGTCACTTGTGGTTTCTACTCCAAGACGTTCTCGCCGGCGGAGAGGAATTATACTATCGGGGATCGGGAGTTGCTGGCCATTAAACTGGCGTTAGAAGAATGGCGGTATCTGTTGAAAGGGGCTAGGCATCCCACCAGTATCTATTCGGACTATAAAAATCTTCAATATCTCCAGTCTGCCCAACGACTCAATCCTCACCCGGCCAGGTGGTCTCTATTCTTTTCCCGATTTAATTTCCAGATCCACTTCTGTCCTGCGGAAAAGAATGTCAAGGCTGATGCCCTTTCGCAGCCCCAGAACACATTATACCCCCTGAGCGCCTTGTCTCCTCAGCTCCTGTTGACCTCCAGAATGTCCCGCCAGGGAGAACATACGTGGGTCCCGCGCTCCGAAGAAAAGTCTTGAAGTGGGGACATTGTTCTTTGATGGCCGGACATCCGGGTGCCCATAAGACTTATCTCCTTATCTCCCGGTTATATTGGTGGCCAGACCTTGCTAGGGATGTCAGGGAGTTTGTTGAGTCCTGCATCACCTGTGCCCGTAATAAGACACCTTGTCACAAGCCGGCGGGACTTCTACATCCCCTGCCCATCCCTACCAGTCCCTGGTCGCACGTGGCCATGGACTTCATAACCGACCTTCCCCCCCTCTTCTGGTAACACCGTCATCTGGGTGGTCACGGACCAGTTTTAGAAAATGGCGCATTTTGTCCCGTTGCCAGGTTTACCCTCTGCCCCACGTCTGGCCAACCTATTTTTTCATTACATTTTTCATTTGCAGGGGTTGCCCCTGCAGAGTCCATCCCGCTTTGCGGTGGGCTCTGGTGAAAACCAGGTTCTACTTAGACTCCTCTCCCTGGCGAGGGCTTTCAACATCGCTTGCGGTGGTCAAGCGTATCCACTACCTCGGTGTGTTACACCAACAACAACAGCCCAACAACACCAGGAGTGGCCGAAGACCAGCATACAGGCTGGAGGATGCAGCTGGCTCAGGATCAGTCACTTTATATCATTTTGTACTGATGGAAATCTCGGCTTGGTAGAGAAGGAGAATGGAAACATTTATGTAGAACAATCAAATCACTGCCAAAAAAAGAGATATGGAAAGTGGCTCCAACAACCAAGTCACTGCAAAGAAAAAAAAAACCAATAAAATTTACACCTTTATTTTATATATATTTCAAATCTAATAAACCCCTTCAAAGTCTCAAACAAAAATAACACTAATAGGGGCCATCCTAAAAGGAGAAGAGCAAAAATCATAGAAAAACATAGAATACAATGATATATGCCGTTACGATACTGATGCAGTAGATCAATCTCCAAAGTCTGCATTCAGTCCTGTACGAAGCAGAAATTTATGAAGGGATGCACAAAAAGGGAGAAAGGAAAACAATAAGGAAAAAAATTCACCCTATAAAGTTCCTTTAAAAGCCCTTCCTAATAGTAAGGTCATCGCCACAAAGTGGGTGGCCCCAACTCAGACGACTGCCCCTAGTAAACCCTAATATACCCCTACAAAAAGATAAGTTATGGGTAATAAATGTATCAAAAAATAAAACAAATCCTAGATAAACTACAGCTGAACTGTACCCCTTTACCGTGTTTCCCCCAAGGATGCAGGTTCATCAGGGGACTAACTTCATGCCATTAGCTGTAATCGCAGAAAAATAGAGATGTCTAACTGCCACTGATGTCTGGGCGTAACCCAGATGTAATAGGTCCACCCTTATAAAGTGGCTAAACCCCTCCCATCAGTATATCTATCACCTATGTTATAAATAAATATAAACCAAGGCTATAAGACCCATTACGACCAGCATAGTTCAATGAACCATCGAGCCACACACACGTCATAAAAATGTGCCAAAAAAGACGGCAAATGCACGTGTTCTGGCATCCGTCGTAACTTCCAACAATGCGCCACGCCGGCGCACAATACATCATTATGCTGTGCCTCCACATCATACACGATCGTGCCACGCTTGCGCACCATTCACCATTGTGCTGTGCCTGCGCACCATCTGGCATAGCGCCGCGCCTGTGCACCATACAGCATTGTGCCACGCCTGCGCACCGCACGCCATCGCGGTGCGCCCGTGCACAAGCACATAGCGTCGGCTGAATGCATCTCAGAACAAATACTTCTGCGCATGTCAGAAGAACACAAATCGCCACCGCACATATCACTGGGCCAGGTTAATTATTGCCTTCTGCACATTATCAAGTAACAACTAAAACACATACCTGAGGTACATTTTCTATATAAATAAATCGTGCCAGATAAAATAGCATGAAATGGAGACAATAAATAACAAAAAGAAAGCATTTAAGCTCCTTAAACAGGAGGGCAGTAAAAAGGGGCTAAAAATATAAAGAAAAAAATAAAATATGTAAAATAATGATAAAGATAGCAAAGCTGGAGACGGAGAGGCATATTGCCAAAGTGAGTAAAACTAACCCCAAATATTTTTTAACTATATAAATAGTAAAAAGATTAAAACTGAAAATGTTGGGGTGTGGCTTGAGCAGCATGTAGAGAAGAAGTCTGGTGCTGAGCTCCTGCTAGCTATCCTGTCTATTACCTGGTTAGCAGACTGCATTTGTTCCTGGATCACAGAGAAAAGAGAGTGGAAGGTGTCTGGAACTGGCACAGAGCACTTGAGGTCAGAAAACAGCCATGACAAGGCGTGGAAAGGATCAACAGGCAAAGGAGGAGCTGCTCCCAGCATGGTGCAGAGCATGGCAGCATCAGTGAACAAGACAGAAGTAGGAGCTAGGCTGGAGCGCTTTTCACACTCACCCAGTACCCAGCAAAGATCAGAAGGAGCTACAGGCATGCCACAAACACCAGGTACTCTGCCCAGCAGCTCACATAAAAGCAACATGGTTGCGTCTGCATCAGCCTCAGAGAGTCAGGCAGATGAGCAAGGGACAAGCAGTGGGGCCCAGCAGGGAGCACAATCACACCATGTGCAGGCAGCACAGGACACTGAAAAGGAAAAAGCTCCTACTATGCAGGACCTGTATTCTGCCATCTCCCTGTGTAATACCACTCTGATCACTTTAACTTCACATATTGGAGACCTTTTAAAGAGGACATGTCTCAGTGTGGCAAGATATGCGCAAAATTACTAACAGAGTCAGGCAGCTGAGGAAAGGGAAAGTGCCTAAGGATCAGTTGCCCCTCTTTTAAAGGGCCTTGCTGCTCAAAAA